>PVIR01038288.1:0-14644 GCA_004026965.1 Petromus typicus
CCATGTCAAGTCCACCTGGCAATAAGCCCAGCAAAGACTATGTGCCAAAATAAACCTTTCTTCTCAGTGGCATTTGTTAGATACTCTTTTCCAGCCACAAGACAGGAACAAAGGAGAGAGACAGTATGCATTTTTAATCATTTCAAAGCAAAAGTCTTTTCTCTTTCTTATCTCAGAATAAACATGTTCTAATGTTTTCTGTTTACACCTGTTCTTGTTGCAGAAGAAGGCAGCCATGGGGCAAATGTTCTTAGTAACTGCCTTCCCTAAAAGAAAGAAAGAAAGAAAAAACTTAAAAAGAATATATAATATTATGTGGTTGAAAATATCTAAGTTTGGACTAAATCCTTGGTTTTTTGAAAATATTCTTCTTTTCTTTGCTTTAAATTGGCTAAAAAAAGAACTGTATGACAGCAACTTAAGAACTGAAATCAGAGTGTCCATTCATTCATCTCCAGCCCTCTGTTTTCCAGGAACAGCTTTCTTGACAAAATGGTGCTGTGCTTGAGTCTGCCTCCAGATGGCAATGGAAAATGAAAAGAGCTTGTGTGGTAATCAGAGTCTTCCAAAAAGTTTGTTTTGAGTATGAAGAAATAGTGTTTAAGGCTGAACATGGGCCAGTAGAGAAGGCATGGGCAGCTTTTCTAAATGGATTCTCACTTACCTAAAACAAATTAGCTTGGCCCATGACTTTTAAATCCATTCAGTGATTTCATGAAGCAAATGTTTTTCTCATTACAGAAGGATTGCTCATCTTACTGTGACCCCAGAGCAAATCTCAAATCATTCTTCCCCTTTCCAGTCTCAAGGAGTAGAAACGTACATGGGCACAACACATTCATTTTAAAGTCAGTCCTTGAATATTTTGAGCAGATAAGATACTAGCCTCTCCTCTTGGCATCCCTATAAGTATATCATTTGTTATGGTGTCAAAAAACCAATATACTGTAAGAGAAATAATCTAATTATCAAGCTCCATAGACTCAATTATTTTAGCATTAATGACACTGAAACTTGTTGAATATGCATTAAATCAGACAAATTTGATATCTGAATTGCCAACAAGATTGCTACTTATGTCTTTGGCTTTAAATGAGCAATTACCCAAACTGCATTATGATGTTATCTTTTATCTACTTTTAAAAAATTATATCACTAGGTCATTTAAATTTTATTTTCTTTTTAATATCATTTTTTTCTGCTTAAATAAACAAGTTTGTCATTAGGACAAAGAAGAAACAAGATTCTTTGAAAAGCAACTACAAATATGATGTTTTCAGGAAATGGCCTTTCACTCTCAAAAATCCAACTAAATATCTGAGAAAGGCTAAACAGTTGGGTTGAATTAGTATTTAAAAAAAAAAAAAAAAAAAAAAACAGTACTCTCTGACTGGAAAGAGGACCATGAGTATGTTCCTGTGGGAATGAATGGTGATGGGGTACACATGTGTGTGGGTGCCCTGGAATACATTATGATATTGCAAAGATTCACCACTTCAATGTTGAAAACATCCTAACTTACTAGGCATCCTAACTTACCCTCAGATAAGTGAGTAAAAGGTAGAATTTCTTCTACCATTGACACTGGTCTTGCTGGTCACTCTTTTCAGCAGAAAAAATGTAGAGAAAAGAGAAGCTAAGAATGGCTGTGCATTTGCACTGATTGCTTCAATCTCCTATGTTTAGGAATAAGAATATCAAGCAAAGAAACTACATATTTGGCTAGTACAGATGGGAGTCACATACAGCAGATATGGAAGCAATATGTAGTTTGTCATACAGGCTGAAGTTTGCTTTTATAAGCTGTCCTAACTTACCCTCAGATATATGAGTAAAATGATCATTATTTATATGCCTGATTTTGGATAGCTTTTTATTGTATATCACTATTGTGAAAAAATAGCTTTTTGGATATATTTGTTTGACTCTTAATATCTTCTTTTTCAAAGTATTTACTGTAACTGTTTGTGATATTGGCTATGAGCAGGGACTATAGAGTCAAATAATCTTTGAATTATTCTGTTTTATAAATATTTTTTGTATGTCACATTATACTCACCTTGGGGAATTGGTTCATATACATATTACACATCATGCCTTTTACTCCTTCACCCCTATCAGTTATTCATTCATTTACATGGAAGCCTGGAGAAAACTATATAAGTCATAGAGTTCTAATTCAAATAATTCTAATATTGATATCTGACCCATGGCGATTTTATGAATATTAAATATGTCAATATATGTCATACAAGCAAAACATTTGAAATATAGCTAAAACTCAAAATAATGTAATCAATTTTAATTTCTTAAATGATGTATAAGTACACAGAATTAAATATATATATATATACATATATATTATTATTATAGTGCATCATACACTAGATACCCACTACTTTAACTCTATTTTCTATGTACTGACTGATCCATTCTGCACAGTTACTGAGTCAACCAGTGGTAACTTCAATTAAAAGAATAAAACCCTGAAAAAGAGTCTTCTGTATTGATGACATTTCTAACAGTTTTAATACATTTACATTCAGTAGGATCAGACATGACAAACCAATGTTACAGTGACAAAAAATTAGACTGTGAGTCCATCAGAAACAAGTAATGATATCATATCTGACATTTCAATGATGTACTGAATTTCTCATCAAAAATATTTTCTTACTGGAAGAGACAAATCAATGTTTAAATATTGTTCTGTTGGTATCTTGCTAACAGTGTTGAACAGATAATTCATAATCTTTAGTTTAGCCTTATGTGATTTCTAGTATTACTAAAGTAGTATAAAGAAAAAAGCATACCTAGAATTTCATAAGTCAAAGTTAAGTCGAATTCAAATTAAGTCAAAATCAAACTAAGTCAAAATTAAGTCAAAGTAATTAAGTCAAATTATTAAGTCAAAATCAAATCCTACTTTAAAGTGGATTTTATCTTCTTATTGCTAAAATACATTGTAATATTTTTTCAGCACTGTAGTAAAATTCCTATGAGAAAAAGAATGATAATAGCTAGGTACTAACATGCTGCTATATATATAAATTGCAGTATACAAAATATGTCAGATCTACTAAAATGAAGTTGAGTAATTACTGATGGAGCTTCAGAGGTTAAACTAAAAAAAATAAAAAGTATTGTGAATTCTCAATGGGCTGATATTCAGAATTTAAAAATGTATCTCCATCTAGTTACCACTCAAACTGCCTTAGGTTAGTCAACTGCTGAAGTTGGCTACAGTGCAGATCTGCTCTACCAGGATGTTATGCTCCATTATCAGAGGAGTTACTCACTCTGTGACATCAATTCTCTGCTGGATCTAAAAGAGATATTGATTTTCAGGATTTTAATCTTTTTTCTTGACAGAAACTTAGCAGTGATGCATTCCAAGCTCTCCATATATCCTATTGAAAACTAGAAACACTCTTTTTAAGATAAAAAGAAAACATGCCAAGAAAGGAAATCTGAAAATCATGGAATATTTTAGAGAGAATGAAAACAATTACTTCTAATTTTATATTTTTATACCAACAAAAATATCATTTAAGAAGTAAGATAGCAACATTTCCACATGCACAAATGCTGAAGTACATCTCATCGGCAAAATATACAGCTCAAAGAACATGCAAGGAACTTGTTTGCACATTTTCACCAAATAGAAGCTGTTACCACATAGAAAAGTACAACAAACTACACCACAAATGGTAACCATATTGGTAGTTACATACTTTTGCTTTTTATATGAGGTTATGTCTTAAAGCATAATTGACAGTTCAGACAAAATAACGATGTATTCTGGGAATAAAAACGTAAAAGTAATTTAGCACTGGTATAGAGATAGAAGTATATTATTGTAAGTTTATTAAATTATGTTGAAATTTAGAAGATGTTACTTAAGGTCAACTGTAATAAGATAAAGATGGAGGCATACTATAAATTCTAAAACAATCACTAAAGTAATATAACTAAGAATTATAGTTAATAGACTAACAGAGATTAAATAAAATTATTTTAAAAATCTAATTAAACAGAAAAGAAGCATTTTGGTTGCTTTCCCCCTTGCTGAGACAGACTACTCAAGACTTAAATTTAAAGAGCAAAGGATATTTAGCTCACAGTTTGTGGAGGTTTCAGTTCACAGATGTCGGGCTCCAAGGAAGAGTAATGAGGCAGAGGGACATCACAGAGGAGAAACAGTTCATGGTGGGAAGAAGGCAGGAAGGAAGCAAAGCATATACTTAGAGCAGTAAGGGAAAGAAGACAAGCAGGGACAGAAGTGGCCCTCTCTCCGTCCTTTAAATCCTATTCCGGTAGCCCACCTTAGGGGGTGGCACTCACAGCCACAATGAATCACCCCTATTCCTTGCATCATCTTGCATCAATCCCAACATCATATCTGTGATCCCAGCATCAGACATTCTAGTGAAAACCACAACTCAAAAACCCCATCTCTGACTGTGTGTGACTCTGCGGGGTACATCAAGGTGTAATCCATAACAAAAAGAATAAAAAAAGAAAACACTAGATGTTAGATTCAAGAAACACATGATTCATCATTATATTAAATATAATTAGGAATTTGAGATTCACTGGTCGAAGAACACCCAAGTCAGGCCTGCTCATAGTGAAATATAGTTTCAAAATGTATAAATTGGTTAAATGTTTAAAAAAATGGAGAATGTTATATACTTAAAGTAATCAAATTAATGTTATATAAACAGACAAAAATTTGGAGCAAAGATAATTATGTGAAATAAAGAAATTCCCTCTCATACTGATAAAATTATTGTTACCAAAAGAATATGCAAAATTTAATCATTTACATAACTAATCATAGATCTTCAAGGTACAAGAAACTTAAGCTTAGAGAACTTATGTAAATTGAATAAAATGAAACAAGACTACTTTAAGATATTTTAGCATGATTCTTAGAAAAGTTGATTGAACAATTAGATAAGATATTCAGAGACATATAGGAGAATTGAATAATGGTTTCATTCAAGTTAGAATGATTGAAATGTATAAGCACTTTTATAAATTAGTAGTCAGATTAATATTATCAGTAACATATTTTACATTTACAAGAGTGGACATAGTCTAAAGGGCAATTATGAACAAATTTTGCTAAAAAAAACTGGATAAAGATATCCAAAGTAATTTAATTTTATACCTAATATCAAATGTAAGATTCAATTCATAATAGAAAACAGACATAATTGTAAAGATACATCTAAATAGCAGTGCTCATAAACATAGTAAAATACTTTGGGAACTAGTGAGATTCTCAAGATTGTTTTATAAAATAATATATCAATCATATAGTCCATAAGATTAAAAGCATGAATTTTCCTTATGTAAACATTTTTATATATTCTTCTTTAAAATATATTCTCCACAAAATGGCAAAAAAAATCAAAACTTAGAACAAAATATTTCCCCATCAAGTCTTCTGATGAAGAAATTGTATTCAGCACATAAAAATGTGACTGAAAATTCAGTTGTAAGAAAACCAATAGATACTTTGGCTGCTTCTTTAAAAGTTAAACATGAACATTCCACAAACCATTCCACTTCAGAAGTTTACCCAAGAGAAATGAAAACATGTCTCTACCAAAATATGAACTCAATTTTCACATCTGCTTTATCTGGAATAGTAAAGTAGTGGAAATCATCCAAATGTCCATAGATAAATGAATGAGTAAACAAATATTGGCATAGCTCAACAGTGGAATATTACACTAAAATCAGAAATGACTGCTTATAATTGCAGAAACATAGATGAATTTCAAAATAACTAGGCTAAAATAAACCTGGCCTCCCACAAGCATATAATATATAATTCAATATGTATATTATTCTAGAAAATAAAAATCTATAAGTAAATATGCCATTGTTTTTTACAGGGGGGGATTAGGTCAGGAAAATAAATTACAAGGGAGTATGAAGTAACCTTTGTTGTTATTATCAGCCTCATACTCTTCACTGCGGTGATGATTACGTATATGATAATGAATATGTCTAAAGATAGATGTGGATATATCCAAATTTATAAAATGTTGCAGGCCAAAAACTTTGTTATATTATACATGTAAATTATGTTGAATAAATTAGTTTTTAAAAGGTTAAGACTCTTCCAGTAACAAACATTTAGTTGTACAAATCAAATCCTTTGAAAAGCACATTTTAAGTGCAGTCCTTAATGCTTAAAGTATCCCTTGGAGGTAAGGATGAGTGAAGTTATACTTTATAAATGAAGAAAATTAAAAACCAAGGTTCACAGGAGTTGTACAGAATCAGAACAGCCTGTAGTAGGAAGGCTGACACTTATAAAATGAGCATTTGGGTCGGAGAGAAGCTATTGAACCTTTGATTCAGAATCAAAGCAGAATTTGTGGGCGCATGGAAAGCCTTTGCCAATTCCATCACTCACTTAGGACACTTGTCAATGACCGTTGATAGACAGGAAATGATATCAGTTATCTCATCTGTCATGCTCAGATGGTAGTCCAAATCTGTCATTTATGAAAGAATGCGGGTCTGACAGATTCACGGGGACGTCTCAGTTTGGAAGTATGTTAGTGATCAAACCATTAAGTAATGGGGGCTGGCGATTTAGCTCAGCGGTTCCAGCACATACTTGTAAGAGCAAGGACCTGGGTATGATTCCCAATAAGCACATACAACAGTACTGGTCACTGAGACTCACTTCCCCCAGTACCAGTACCACATACCACAGGGCTGGGTGTGATGGCTCACGCCTGTAATCTCAGCACTCAGGAGGCAGAGAGAGGAGGGTTGCTGTGAGTTCTCAGCTGAGCTCAGGGCCAGGCTGAGCTACAAAGATGACCTTGTCTAAAAAAAAAAAGTAATGAATGATAACATCACATATAGGTAGAAAATGTTTGATACTCAAGGATTTCTTCTTCAGAGGTAAAATTCCTTCCTAGCCAATTCAGATATATAGGGTGAGAGAATGCTCTGACGTTAAATCCTAAAGCAGTGTGTTAGCTACTGAGCTAGTAGGGATTCAGAGGAAACAGAAAGACAGAATGATTAAGCTTGCAGGCCTGCACATCAAAGTATCCTTTTCATTTGAATTGGTTTTTAGCGAGGAATTTAGATTTTCAGAATGCAGAGTTTCAGTTGGAGAGGAAATAGATTACTCCCCATGTCCTGGGGAGACATGGGAGAGCAGGAAGACAAATGTGGTGCGAATGCTCCTCAAGACTCACTTGGAAATGTGTCTAGCCTACTGACAAGATCAGAACTCCCTCCACAGAGTTCAGGGGTAGCTCAGATAATGATGTGCAGAAACCCTGTTAGTCTTAGGTGATTCTCCTTCTCAGTCAATGATGATTTTTCCGATGACAAACATATTATTCAAAAGAAAGGATTTATTTTGTCCGATGATTCACTGTTCTTATTCCTATCTTGCCACAACAGCAATACAAGACTGACTGAGGGGAGGTGTTTAGGGTGACTCCTTTAAGGTTAGGTAGACTGAAGATACAAAAACAAATGTAGATCCTGATTTTATATACATATACACTCATGTACACACAATATCAATATACGATAAATCATACACTAGTTGGGCTTGACTGCACCTAGGAAGTCTGTCTTTAAAATGTGCTCCATGTTTAAATGTAAAATTGTTATAGCCAAGACAAATTGCTATTGATCTGCCTCAAAATATTCCTCTTTGCCTCAAATACATTTTTTCTAGCAAGCTTCTCACCTCCTGCCTGACACTGGACTTGAAGTCCTTCTCATCGTGTTTAGTTGTAGTGTCTTTTCTATGTTCTAAATTGATCAAAGTTTACCTTTTGTTATCATTCTGACTTTGGGAAAGAGAGAGGTCTCAGGTGTGAAACGGAGAAAAACATGGATGAGTATACACTGGTAGGTATTCACATGCCTGCCTCCCCTTTGGAGGGCTCTCGGCGGCAGCATTTGCTGAAGTTTTTACCCTATTTTATAAAGAGAATAACAAAGGAAGGTGTCTAGAAGTGATTCACAGAGGGGAACAACAGTAAGAGAAACATGTTTAAAGAAGGAGTAGTATTTTGAGGGAAAGTAGTAATAATGTGTTATTTACTATAATAATTTTTAAAATTTAAAGAATTATATTTTCCAGTCATCCCATATGCCTACATGCACACAATATATATTTGTATATTTTCTCACCTAATAGCTGCCTTATGGTTTTTACTTTTACTCCTAAGAATTATTTTTATGAATTAATCTCTATGTAAGCAACCTGGACTGAATTTTAGCCTCTTAGAAATAATTTTAGAGGAAGATAAGGATGCTTTCACCTTTCAATGCTGCATTTATTTACCATCAGCACAAATGCAGTTCAAGTTCACATATACCATCTGTGCGAAGTGACTGGCTGATGTCTACCTCATTACTTCTAGAATCGTAAGCATGGGAAGCAAAGTCAGGATATTTTGGGAATTAATATGTTCAATTATTAAAGTATTATATTTACCAAAGATAAATTTTATTTTCAATATAAATTTAACTCTGCATGAATTTTATCCTAAGGATATTCCCTTGAAATGTCACACAACACAGCAAAGGTCAAAAAATATGGGCTCTGGCCTCTAGTCCCAGGTCAGCCATTTCCTACATGACTTATGCAAACTATTGAATTTTCATGTGCTTCAAATTCTGAGTTGTGTCAAATTAATGACATAATTAGGTAAGTTATCTGGCTCAATCTGCTAAGTGCTTTTTGCTTCCAAGAGATAATTAGAAGTCTGGTTTATTTTTCTGCCTTTTTAAAAAGAAAATATTACACATTAATAACTTCCTTTTGGTAGCTAGTGATATAATTTTAGGAATTCAATTCTATAGCAAAAGATGCAAATCTTCCAGTTTTCTGTGGAGAGGCATTTGACTCACAACCCCTGATGTAAATAAGGGTTATTTGTATATTGAAGGAAGCAACTTCCTAGGAACTGTTGTTTGAGGTGCTGGTATTGGCATCTAATTTATAATTCTTAAGTCTTTTGGAGCTCACCCCTGTGTGACTTGTTGCATTTCAGCTGGGGCTTCACTGGAACTTCAGTGAAACACTTGTTTATGAAGACACTGAGGCGGCCCATTATAAGTTAATGAACATGTTCACAGTTGTAGTAGGCTCCTCCAAATTTCTTTCTAGAATGAACTCTGTGACCTTTGTAGTTACTGGGTATTAAAAAGGATTTGACAAAAACATGACTGAATAAATGCTAAATATAAATTAGAGATTTCAGGCAACACAAAGACCATTTTTGATAAAGAAGTTTGATTAAAGTCTCTCCTGCCAAAAAGTCTATATTATCTTTCAACAAACTGATTTCACACAATTTTTGTTTCACTGTGGTATAATGTACACATAATTATTTAAACCATGTTCCACTTTAATCCAAGTAGTCTGACTTGCATTTTATGGATTTATTACTACCCCACTGACAATATTACCAATAAGCGAATGGTTATCCCAACTCTCAGTACATATCAATAAAAATATATTGTCTCATAAGTAGTTAATTGAATGTACCCAACAAAAAGGTTATTTGTATTTAAATCTATAAATGACATCTGCACTGTTTTACTAGATATAACAACTTTTTTTCTCATTTGAAACACCTAGAGATATCTTTAGTTGGTCTTATATAAACAATAAGTAACTGGCAATAAAATAGCACTCACCAAAATCTCAACTACACACTGCTCTGGGGTCAATTATTTTTAAGAAGAGGTTAGTCACCAAATATTTTAAATTTCATTAGATTTATTAGATTTACTTTCTTCCAGTTTAGGTTCTAGACACTGAAAATCTCATTCTGTGAGCTAAAGATTAACAGTAACAGATCAAAAGTGAATGGACACCTTTTGATGCAGTCACTTTGTCAAACTCTGCCATTCCTCCTGTCTTTAGGTGGATATCTGGGCACTGTCAGCCTTTGTGTGAATATCAGAGATCACTTCTGATGAAGAGTTTCTCATAATGTTTCTCAATGCAGCTAAATAATTAGATTCCCTTTTCATTCCTCTTAAAACCTAGCATACACTTGTACCTCTTCAGGAAATCTCTTCTTGGACCTGGTGTGTGGCTCAGTGGTGGAACCCTTGCCTAGCATTCAGGAGACCCTGCATTCAATTCTCAGCACATACATACACATAGAAATCAGTATTAACTCTCACACTCCAAACATGAATATTCTACATTTTGAACATGCTCTGGACTTCCATGTCAATCATTCATTGAGTCTCTAATGTGTGCCAAGTCCCAAACACAGGGAAATGACAGGACAGATGGAGTTCTTGTCGTCATGGTTATTATAGCTACTATACCAGTATAGTAACAGTTACTATACTTGATTATTACTGTTACTATACTTGTATGAGATAATGACAAGACATGACCTTCTTTTCAGAATTTCAGTCCAGTTACCCAAAGATGGCTTATACCTGCTCTAGTAGAACATGTGATTCTAAGATTTACAAGTCTGTCAATGAACAATCAATTGAGGAAAAGCCTAACTTCACCAAAATTGAAACCAAAATTGTCTAGAATATACAAAAATATGAAACACTAATTATTTGATGAACATTCATTTTTTAATTACTCATTCAAAAGTACTTTATCAATCATAATATATCAGAAACTCTACTAAGAACTTCAGTTATCAAAAAATATATCTCCTTAACATGGATCATACTAACAGAGATGAAAATAGAAGCTTTAATGGCTTTTATCACATGTAATAATCACAAAATGCTATGGATGAAAGGGATAGCTGGACTAAGCCTACAGGTACTACTTCTTCAGGAAGCAAAATGAATTGTGAAGGATGAAAAATTTGACACAAGGTAGAATGGCACATTTAGTCAGAGTAGAAAGGGTGTGGAAATTCACAATTTAAACACAGGTGGCAAAGCCCAGGTCTGAACTGAAGATCCAGTTACAATATGGAGTGAGAAGTTAATGAGAAGTCCTTGGTTTTTCACAGGAAAATTGAACAGGACAGATATCACAACAATATTTTTTAGTGTCTGTCTGGCATCATCTTGGTTACACTTTGTATTTTTTTTTTTTTTTTGGACAAATGATGCTAACAGATTAAAAAAAAAAAAAAGCAATAATCTTGAGGCCACCATGCAGGTTAGGTTCCTATAAAAAAAGAAGCAGGAGGATCAGGTAAGAAAATGTCCAAGGTGTAGCTCACTTTTAAGGAAGGTTCATTTGGATAGTGAAGAGCATTTGAGACAAAGCTGTTTGCTAAAGAAATCCTACAAAAGACCCATTCCAAAAATGGGCATCTGAAATGAACAGATACTTTTCAGCGGAAGAAGTAAGAGCAGCTAAGAAGTGTACGAAGAAATGCTCAACATCATTAGTCATTTCAGAGATGCAGATGAAAACAACACTGAGATTTCATCTCACTCCACAAAGAATGGGTGCCATTTCAGAATTAGCCAACAACTATACCCATATGTTGGATATAGTAAAGATAATGACATCATCATCCTTCTGGAACTGTGATAAAGATCAATGAGTTAATGTCTGTAGAATGGTTAGCACAGTTTCTCTCATATTGAAATTATTGAGAATATTTTGCTCTCTAAAACTATTTGACTTGTCAGGAGAGGTTGATTCTGAAATTTGGTCCTGTTAAAAAATGATTTCAAGAGAGGACTGAGGAAGTCACTCTTTTCTCTGGTTTGAGAACTGAGAGAAAGTAAAGATGATCCTAAAGTAAAGAACAACAGTTTTATATAAGAACAGCAGAAATAGTGCTAGACTAAGGCTATCATTGAAAAAGGAGAAGCAGTTATATCAGTTGAGAAAGAGAGATAGATGGTCATTGTGTGGTTTGGATTTTGCTTTCTTTTGTCCTTGGTCATAAATAATGCCAAACTGTCCCATTTGGTCTTAATCCAGATTAACCACAGAGTCTGCACATAAGATGAAGATGTGTTGTGATTGTTCCTGTTGAGTATTAGCCTTGTGGCCAGCACCTACCAGCAGGCAGCACTAAGAGTTGATCAAAAAAGGAGAAGCCTCAATACTCACCTGGAGAACTGAAAGCAAGAAGATAGTTACATCAATCACACGGGTCAAATCAAGAAATACAAAATAACTGCCACATCCCTAGTGCCCAGGAAGATTCTGACTTAAGAGGAAATTTCATAGTTTAACCTCCTATGCTTGTATAATCTAATAATCATCATTGTTCTACAGTCGATTTCAATGTCTTTCCATGTTTAAGTCCCACTGTGAGTACCTGAGTTGTATAGTGCCATATTATTCCATGATGTGCAATCAAAGTCAAATTTTGAGGTGAAGCCAGAATCTTTTACATATAAAACATCCACACTTGCAGCCTTTCAACTTTATTGTGGGTCAACACAATATCCACTATCTCAACCTTTGGAGAGTAAGAAAAACCACTTAGCTGACAGATAGACTATTCATTTTTAATTCACTTTCTGGGTTTACATGTGGTTAAAGTCAAGGTCCTCCTTTAAATTTTAGTATGCATTTAAAAATCTTATCCAAATCATCTTTTATACAGAGCACAATATTCTTACACTTGCTTGTCTTCTGAAAGGAAGATAAATAATGTGGTTGATAATTCTTCATTTTTTCACTATTTGGCAGTTAACTGAAAATACAATCTGTGTCCATTACACTATTCTTTTAAATTCATTCACACCCTTCAAAGTGTCACAACTAATTACACTACATTCCCAGCCTCCAGAGAACAGCAGCTTCACACCAGCTCAGTATCTTCAGCCACAGTGGTCCATACAGCCAAGCACAAAATCCACCTTTTGTTAAAAACTCCAAAAATTTCCAAATTGAAATAAAATGATAATCCACACAAATAAAAGATCTTCCAAAATAATGAAGTTTCCATTCAAATACATTTTTTAATTCAACATGATCCTTCAATGTCATACTTCTCTTCCTCCAACTAAATGTCTGAAACTTTCCTAGGCCCATGTTGATGGCTTCCAGTGGCCCCATTCCCTGCACTGGAAGAACTAACATGAGACTTTGCCCATCGTACAGAAAGGTGGAGTAAATGACCAGTGATAATGAAAAGTGGATAAGTGACTTTAGCAGAAAAAGAATGTACCTAAATAATAGTTAATGATCCAAGGTAGATTTAAGGAATAAATAACCATGGACATATTCTACACAAGTGTCTTTCTTTCATTTTCTGTATGTTCCAGAGAGTGTATGGGATTTATTTAGTTACTGAAGACACAATCTTTTGCTAAATCTAGCATAAAGCATAAAGAATCAACCATGGCCTTTTATATACACAAAAGCAAATTTGCTGAATTTTGAGATAAGGAAGAAATATTAACTTTTAATTAGAGGAGTGTATCAATGAAAACAACAATTATTCTCAATATAATATTCAGACAGCATATGGAGATTACAATATAAAATTTGTGGTCATCCCAAAAGAAGAAAAATCTACCAAAGGAGAGATTACAAATACCTCCAAGGCCATCGTCCATTTCAAATGGCATAGATAAGAAATTGTTCACCATGGGGACTCAAAATAAAGACTTTTCTCCTTTACTGAGTTATTGGTTCAGTTTAGATAAATGTTACAATCACATTCACCAGTGAGAATTTGTGCCTCTACATGATATATCTTTTCTCTCAATTTTCCAGTTCCTTGCCCTTCATAGAACCCCCAACTGCTATATTTATAACCTTGTCTCCATTTTTTTACCATCAATTTTTTTCTTTCCCCTGCCCCATATGTATCTATCTCTTTGAAAATTTTCTTCCTATTTCACAATATTTATGATTCATTCTAGATTTTATTTACACTTTCAGTTTCTCATACAAGAGAAACAATAGTATAAACACATCTATGTCCTAGGAGGCCATGAACATTAATGGGGATAACTGATCTGTGCTGATTTATCTCTGTTATATTTTGCTCTTGTTGGTTCTTTTATTCTTTGTTTTTCCTATTTTAGTTTCTTGCCTGGTCCTATGATTCGACTCTTTTATGCCTCACAGAGTTGTGAGCCTTGTTGTTTTCACATAGGATATTGTTTAGAATTTTTTTGAATACTAGATTGGTATATGTGAAGTTTCTAAGGTGTTTTTGTCATGGAAATATCTTATTTCCTTGCTGATTTTGAAAGATAGTTGTGCAGGATACATCAGTCTAGCTGTGAGCTGTTTTCTTTTAGGGATTGAAATACTTCAATCCAGGCTGTCCTTGACTTGAAGATTTTTGTTGAAAAGTTCACTGTGATTCTGATAGCCTTTACTTTGTATATGATCTGTTTCTTTCCTCTAACTCTTTCAGTATTTTGTTTTTCTATTGTTTCTTGAATTTTGATTACTATATGCTTATATGCCCATATCACAGTTAGTTGAAGTCCTATATGCCTCAGTTATCTTTATGTCAAATTCCTTTCCCCTGCTTGGGAAGTTTTCTGCTATTACTTCTGTGAACAATGTGTGTGTGTGTGTGTGTGTGTGTGTGTGTGTGTGTGTGTGTGTGTGTGTGTCTTTTTCACCATCTCCTGTGTCTTTGTTGACTCCAATCAGTTTTGTTATTCTTTTTATCATCTAGGAGCTGCCAAATTGATTTCAGATGAT
>PVIR01038289.1:0-14795 GCA_004026965.1 Petromus typicus
GCGCGGGGTCGGAGCCGGACAAGGCCGAGCAGCCTGTGAACTCCTTGCAGAGTTAGGACTGGTGAGCTACTGACAGTGTTTCTTGTGGACACGCAGCTTCGCAGCTTTCAAATGCTGCGATCGAGCCAGATTCTGTGACGGGACGGACAACTGGTAAGTGGAACAAACCTCCACCCACACAAAGGTTCATGTTCAGGTGATTATTTTTGAGAAAAGAGCAAAGGCTATTCTGTAGAAAGGCTAGTCTTTTTAATGGTGTTGGAGCAACTGGACATTCAGATGTAAAAGAAAAGGAAGGAAGGAGGGTAAATAGGGACCCTGTGCCTTTAAGAAAATGCACTCAAAATGGACAAGACTTAAGTGAAGCTGCAAACTAGAGCAAGAGCTGGAAAAGAAACAAACAGTAACGAGAGGACTCCTAGGCACCAGTTCCCTGTTAGATACTTCCGTAGCTTTTCTTACTTTTAACTTCTCCCAGGAGGCTTTTCTGCTCCCAATATACAGAGTTGTGGGGTAGTTTTCCCTAGCCAAGCATGACTTTTCTCTTTCCCTTGTGTCCTTCCGGCATGGCACTCACCCTCCTACCAAAAGCAGAGAACCCAAAGAAAGGCTCTCCTGCCCCTTCTCGCTAGCTGGCAGCAGCGACCGTGAACTCCCGTGCTGCCCCGAGGCGGAGCGCCCGCGTGCCCCGTCCTCTCGCGCCTCCTCAGGGCGCTGTGGGGAGCGTGAAACTCATTGTGCAGTGTGGCCACGCACCTTGAATCCAGCCTGATGGCTTCTCTTGGGTGGCAGCCTGTCTCCTGACCCCTAGACCACTGAACAGCTAAGTCAGGGCGAATGTGACCTGTGTAACATACACTGTGGGCGCCTGCACTCAGTGGTGCCTGAAGGAACCATAGTACCCAGCCTGTTTCCGGGCTCCTGCTCCGGTTCTCTCTCAAACCTCTTTCTTTCACTCTCTCTTATTTCTTTTTTTTTTTTTTTTTTTTTTTTTAGGTTTTTTGAGACAGGGTCTCGCTTTTGTGGTTCAGGCTGGCCCTGAGCTCAGCCTCAAACTCACATCACAGCAATCCTCCTGCCTCTGCCTCCCAAGTGCTCGGATTACAGGCGTGAGCCACCACGCCCGGCACTGTGGTATGTGGTACTGGTTGCTGCTGGGTGTGGGTCTCCACACCCAGTATTGTTATGTGGTTACCGGGGAATCGAACCCGGGCCCTTGCGCTTGCAAGACAGGCGCTGGAACCACTGAGCTAACTCCCCGGCCCCGTCACTCTCTCTTATTTCTAAGAAAGGATCTTACTATGTAGGTCAGTCTGGCCTTGAACTCACTATGTAGCTCAGGCTGGCCCAGAACTACTAGAAATTCTCCTGCCTCAGCCTCTGGAGTGCTGGGATTACAGGCAGGTGCTACCATGCCCGGCTTCTCACTCTTACCTAATATAACTGTTTGCAAGAAAGGAAAGACTCACTCGCTAGTTGTTGGCACGTCCGTGTGACTTAGAGCCAGTAGGTCAGCTCTCACAGGAGTGAGCGTTGCAAACCGTGGCTCTAACTGTGCAACGACTGACTTTGACCCTTTTAAGGATATTTTATGAGACAGATAAGCAGAAGGGAGTGGCACTGCCCGGGTCCATCTAAGTTCAAGTCCTGACACAGCAGAGCCTTCTGTGGCCACCTCTAATTCTCGGACATTCAGGGAGAGCTGTAATTTATCCTTTCAAAGACTTGCTGGCTTTAAGAGTTCCTCTTCTCCCCCAGGCCCCGGAAACATCAGAAACAGTGGAGGATCCACTGGGCGGACACCTGCCCTCCCGCTCCCCACCCCTGCCGGCTGAAGTCAGATCTCACTGGCAAAGGCGGAGCGCAAGTTCAGGCCACATGCTGGCCGTGAGTCCTCCAGCAACTGTGCGGCGAGCACGACCCTTGGAGCAGAAAGCTGATCGCAGCGACACATGGCCGGAGCCTCGCAGCCTGTCGCTCTCTCCGCTGCCGGAAGGACATCGACACCCTGAGCCAGTGGAAACTTCAGCGCGTTCCAAGCGAGAGACACAAGTGTGTTCCCAAAATGAAATGCTGGCATTTGGCGACACTCCAGGGCATCAGAAATACAATCTTTCTGAGGTGCGAGTGTGTGTCAGGGAGAGACAGAGCATGTGTGGTTTGTGTGGTGACAGAACAGGGAGCTGGGCTGGGCCCAGAGCCAGTGAGTGTCGCGTCCGGAACAGAGGCCAGGCCTCAGGAACAGCGCTGACCATTAGTCCCAGGGCTGAGCTCAGGACTGTCTCCTGCTTTATCCGTGGAGAAACGGGAGAGGCGGGAAGAGAGAGAAATGGGGGCAGAGGACGGGAAGTGGGGAGCCGCAGACTGAGACAGAGACAGGTCAGAATAAGAGCCAGCCACGGTCAGAGCTTCCTCCGGCAGTGCGTACAAGTGGCTGGTACCCACTGAATTTATTGTTTTACGAGCCACAAAAGCTACAACCCCACCCTCCACAGGACACCCTCTCTCCTACGAAGCAGAGGGGCTCACTGAGGAAGGTTTCCGTCCCTCCCTGACTTCCGGGGACACTGGCCCGTCTGTGGCTGGCGAACAGAAAGAAAGAATGGGAAGGGGCCCTGCGAAAGCCTTTAGCCAGGGTGGGTCCAGGACAGTGGCTCTTCGCCTTTTGTGTCCTGTGGCCTCTTAATTAGCTGTAAACCCTGAAAAACCCTTTCTGGAATAATGCTTTGAAAGCATAATATCACATACATAAAACTTCAAAGGAAAGCCATTATACTGTGACAGCATCAGATGGTTTAATAATGTGATATTTGTGTTGTTTTATCGGTATTTTCAATACGACCTTGTGAATGGGGCAAATGAAGACCATCATTTCAGAGGATGATGGGAGAAATGATGCTTCCAAGTGGCTGCAGCAATTATCAGGTGTTCGGAAAAGATCTGGTCCCCATGGTGACCGAGTCACAGGTGCTCCAAATCACTCCGAGGTGTGGTGCTTACATGCTGAGCAGAAGCAAACGCTGATTTCAGAGAGGACAGATGGAATAAAATCGCACGTTTTTCCCGTTCAGATTCATAGATCAGAGCAAAGACTTATCAAGGGAAGGGGGTCCCTGGCAACTGCAATGACAATAATTAAAGGGACAGTAACAACACAGCCGTATTGGCTCCGAGAGTGACAGCAACAGAGGCGGCCTCCTCCTTTCTGGACTCTGCCTCGGGGGAGGTGCTTCCTGTGCACCACTCTGAGGAAGGCACCATGTTGTCCACTTTATGGAAGAGGAAACCGAGGCTCGGGGATGTCAGGAAGCCGGCCGGGACAGAAGTGGACAAGCGGTCGCCACTGCTGAGAATGGGTATCGCTGCTGGGTAGGAAGAGACCCTCGTTCACTGCATGTGTACGTGTGTGGAGAAGGAGAGCGAGAGCAGGGCTCACGAGTGCGCTTCCCTCCTCATCCGTGCCAAAGAGCTGCCCTTGTCCAAGCAGCCTCCACTCACCTTGCACATCCGGTACCCCTTCCCGATGTTTGCTCAGTCTTCTTCAGTGCAAGGCTTCATTTATTCAGTATATGGGGGGCACTGTGTGTTCCAACACTGAGCATCCTACGTTAAATATGTACCCTGATATCTCAGAAGCATATTGTGTATTGGAGAAAACAGATATGCGACTAGGTAAACTATAACCTGCTGCAATTTGAACCGAAACATTTTGTACAAGTAGAATCCATTATATATGTAACTGCAAAGTCCAGGAGTGTGTCAGGCTTCAGCCATGGAATGATCAGGGTTCCCAGCATGGTAGGCCAGGAAATATGCAACAGCTGAGTCTCGGAGAAAGGAGGCCTTGACTTGTAGGGTTTGCCACTTTTCCTAGTGTAACTTTCTCATTGTGATCTGTTTCAAGCCAGCAACATAGAAACATGCAGGACCCTAGATGGGGAAATTACCAGTAAGACAAGAAAACAGCTGGTTCATATTTGCCCACCCTTGTGCCTCTGTCAACCAGCTCTTTGCTTCCATCTGAGAGCCTTTCCTCAGCTCTGGGAGAGGTCGCTGCTGACAGCTCATACCTCGCATCTTCCCAGGCATCGCCTGGACAAAGGAGCCATCAGACCCGTAGACATGGTCCCTGCTCCCAACGGCTGGGCGGAGCCTGGCCCTGCTGTAGGAGGTCAGGTGAGGCTCCTTCACAAGCATGACATCCCCATGTGGCTTCTCTTCCACCTTTAGCCATTGAGCCACATCATGAGACCCCACATGTGAATCTCAGTGTGTGTTCGCACGGGGTCCAGCCTCCAGCATCCATCCTGGAACAAGTCCCTGTTGCTGCACACAACCTGGGGTCCATCCCAGAGACAGGGGTCAGTCAGGCCCACGCACATCGAGGCTGAGCTGCAGTGAGAGGCGATCACTTGAAATGGGTCTTGGCACATTGCTGAGTGATGTCAGATACCTGCCTGTCACACTTCACATGAGCAATATTGAAGTCCGGTGTCTGCTGCATTCTAGGTGCAGAGAAAGAATACAGCAACCCTGGACATCTGGAAAGAGTCCCAGCCGGCCCTGGATCTTCTTCCAAGCTGATCTGACCCGGCCCTGCCACTCTGTCTCCCCGCTGGACACGATCAGTCCTACAGAACCAACCTCACACACGCTCACTCCCAGCCACTGGAAGTAGAGCCTAACAAGTCATCGCATAATTTATAATATTGTCTATGTACAGAAGAAACTAAAGTCACTATGCTGCTCATGAGGTCCTCAGTGATAGAAGCCTGGTATTCTGATGGTACCCACACTACAGCAAACCTTAGACCCTCCCCAAGTCTCCACACCAAGGCCTGACAGACAACCAGCCTCTTCTGGACAGAGAGTCAGAGAGAAGTCCACGCAGGCACAGGAAGCAGCCTGTGCATAACAAGCACGAAAGATGAGTTGATGGCAAAGATTGCCGTAGGTCTCCCTGCTGTTGGCAGAGAACGGAGAAGCAGAGCTCTCAGATTGGGAACTAGCTGCGAAGAGAATTCCTGGAGCAGCAATAAATATTTTTACTCACAATCTTGTTCTCTTGTTGGAAGGAGAGAAGACGGGAGAGAAGCAGGTGGGAGAGCTGAATGAGGAGTTTTAATGAAACTGGAGTTACCCTGACCCGAATTTAAGGTACCCGGGGGACTACAGTGAATCCTTTCCTCTCCGGGTGCCAGGAATTCAGAGTCGACATCTTGGTCTCCTCCCGCAAACGTAATACCTGCCACTTAACATCATAATTCTTGCTTGTCAGAATTAGGAGCAGCTGAGTTAGTCTCTTCCTCTGTAATTTATAACTGAAGAGCTTGTGATATATTTTTCTCTAACCAAATGAGACTTCCAGATATCCTGCCAGACGAGGCCTCTGCCTTCTCAGTTGCTTTTCAGAGGGATTCGCTGAAGTCTTGAGCTCTTGCGCAGTCTCTCTTCCCAAGCCTGGCCTACCCTGCGCATGCGTGACAACCTTACCTCTTAGGTGTGGCCCACGCCGGTACTCTTGGGGGAGCCACTCCTCCGGGCGCTGGCGGGCTGTAGGACTCCCAGACTCTTCTGTGGGTCTCTGTCCCACTTGGACCGCACAGACCTTTTCCCTCGAGGAGCTCTTCTGAGCCAGGGCTCTTCACGTTCGCCTGCCGTCGCCGGACTTCTCCCGCTCCGTGTTGCTAACTAGTCTCAGCAACACTCTGTATGCAATGGTTGATCACAGGTCCCTTACGAATAGCGTATGTCTGACAACCTGAGGCAGACGAAATGTTCCTACTTTTACAAATCCTCCCTTAAAGCCACCCTAGAGCATTTTGTGAATACTTGCGGAATCCACATTTTGGATTTTACCACATATAGGTATCAGTGAATCATTTAAGCATCATCTTATGACTTAAACATATGTGGTATCATAATGTACCATTTTATTATGAATTTTTTTCAGTCCATTGTCTTTGAGATCCAGCGTTATTGTTAATATATGCAAA
The DNA here is from genome assembly GCA_004026965.1 of Petromus typicus. Classification (NCBI taxonomy): domain Eukaryota; kingdom Metazoa; phylum Chordata; class Mammalia; order Rodentia; family Petromuridae; genus Petromus; species Petromus typicus. The sequence continues at coordinate 5,997 of PVIR01038289.1, forward strand.
GACAAGGAGACAAATCCCTTCCAAATGCGAAGGGAACCAAGAGCTGGAAGGAGGAGGAGGGACAGAAAGGGAAGAAGTCAAAAGAATTAGGTCGCATTATGTCCATGTACCACCCCCCACACTGAATGTGACCACGGCCTACTATAAACGTGGACTGATTCGGTGTTTAAAGAAAACCTGTAGCTGCTCTTTGCTTATAGTTGTCCCACCCCAAAGAAAATAGCCCTGAAAATAGTGCCAAGTAACCGTCTAAGCTATTATTACTTGGATAATCGTTAACTTATGGATTTAAATCATTCTTTGGAATTTTTTTAATAGTATTCTATCATTGATCCTACTGCATTTTGTTTAACCCCTATCAATAGCTACTTAGGTTGTTTCCAATTTTTTGCAACTATAAATAGTACTCCAAAGAATATCCTTTAAATATGTCACATTTACATGTTTTAGAGTTGGTCTTTACTTCAAAGGGGGTCTTCCAGGTTGTAAAAGAAATGTATTTCAAGGTGTACTGGCTCCTCTCAGAGCCTGTGCAAACAGCAATGTGTGAGAATTCCTGTTTTTCTGTATCTTGCCAACCGCCATTGATTTTTCAAAAACTTATAAATGCAAAATGATAATCCTGCCTTAATGTGTGTTTTTCTGATTATTAGTAAAACTGGACATTTCCCCTATATTTGTTTGCCACTTTTAAGGTCTGTCCTTCCCTGGAGTCACAGAGCCCTTCGGAGAATCCCCTAGAAAGACGCACACATACAACCCTACACATACGTACACATGAGACAGGGCTCCACGGGCCCCTCGGGTCTCCTGCGGATGCTTCAGAGCACAGCTCTGTGCAGCGGCAGCTCTGACAACCTCCCAGGCAGTTGTTAAAATGCAGATTCTCAAGATCCAGCTTCAGGGACCGACACGCGCGGTGCTGGGAAGGCACTGAGGACAGGGGCAGGTGGTAACTCAAAGACAGTACCAGGGACTCCTGATTCTCCGTAACAACGCGCACTCCCGCTTTCCAAGACGGCCTCTTCTCCTGTAGCTTTGAAACAAAAAATAAAAGCAGCACATTTAATGTACCAAAGCTATACCGTGCCTTCCTACTGATGCTGTAGCTACTTTTAAAACCAAGGTTACAAGTTGGGGATTTAGCCCGGCAGCACAGAGCCTGACAAGTGCGAGGTCCTGAGTTCAATCCCTGGTACCAAACAATAAAAATAAAATAATAAATAGGGTCGCAACTGCGAATACAATTGATGGCTCTCAGCCCGAGTTGCTTAGCTGAAAGAGAGCTGAAGAGATCATGTGATGCAGAGAAAAACTCAAGGAAAAAATCAGGAAATTCGAAGCTATGCAGCGAGCACTACATAAAAGGCACCATCTTCCTCCATGGGAACAGCTTGTGTTTCTAATTTTATTGCGTGACTGAGCTCATTTTTTTTTTCCTTTAGCCAGACACTTTGAAGACTCTTTTGTGAAGAGAAGGAAATAAATTTAATTTCCTTTCAGATACAAATTCACCAAAAAATGACTCTTTCATAAGATGAAGAAAGTGGATGGCTCACTTGCAAATAAGATATTTTTCTTTATTTAAAAACCTAGTACTGGGCTAGGCACGAACCCGAGAATGTACAGGACATTTTGGGAGAGGTTAGGAATCCTGCGTGATGGTGATAATGAGGTTACACGTACATGTTTGTTCCCGTCTTTTTCAGGCCTGCAGGTGTCCAGAGACTTGATCCTTGTTTTCGATTCAGTCACGTGCAAGTGAGCTCCGCTCCGAGCCGGTCAGAGCCAGCTTCCTCTTGGACCTTTGAAGGAATTCAGCTCCAAGAGTGTCACCAGCAACAGGACTCGGGATCCAGATCTAGGACTTCAGAATGACTCACGGAGTGACTTCGGTCTGTAACAATAGGACAATGACGCAGTTGCTCTGTCAAACTGGGGCAGCGGTGCTGGCCGCCTGCCTCACACAGGGAGGAGCGAGGCCAGGCTCGAGAGGTGACGATCCTCTGAGCAGGGCGGCTCCGGCTCCGGGGGACAGCAGTGGCAGGGAGGGCCCAGCGTGGAGCAGAGGCGGCAGAGGGGCAACCTGATGTGGAACAGGAGGGGCTCCAGGCCCGGATGTCCACACCCAGTCAGTCTAGGGGTGGGTGCCGGGCAAAGCCCTAAGGAAGTCAGTTCCCATCTGCATCTTTCTGGAGATTCGGCTTATTCATGGATCCTGAGGAGAGATGGAGACCGGAGGCTTTCGGAAACGTTCTCTTCCTCTTTGTCGTGTTCCTCTGGCCAGCGAGGGCTATAGAGTTCCAGACTCTAGGCTCTAAAGCGGTGATCAAAAAATAGAGAATGATTAAATTTTTAAAGTTCACTAAAATAAGGCACATTGTCATGAATCTCCCTCGGAATACTTCACTTTGCTTCAAACACACCCGTATTCAGGGGCCGGGGATACAGCTCAGTGGTTCCGGTGCCTGTCTTGCAAGTGCAAGGACCCGGGTAATACTGGGCGTGGAGACTCACACCAGCAGCAACCAGTACCACATACCACAGTGCCAGGCGTGGTGGCTCACACTCAGGAGGCAGAGGCAGGAGGATTGCTGTGATGTGAGTTGGAGGCTGAGCTCAGGGCCAGCCTGAACCACAAAGCGAGACCCTGTCTGAAAAAACCTTTAAAAAAAAAAAAAAAACATGCCTATTCATCACTTTCTGAAGCAATTCTGGAAGTCTTCTTTTGTGACTGTCTTTATAAAGTGTGTTTGTAAGAAAGACAGTGGAGGGCCGGGATTTTGCTCAATGGTTCTGGCATCTGCCTGGCAAGCGCAAGGCCCCAAGTTTGATCCAAGGTAACCACGTACCACAGTGCTACACCTGGTGGCTCGTGCCTATAATTCCATCACTCAGGAGGCAGAGGCAAGAGGATTGCTGTGAGTTTGAGGCTGGCCTGGGCTACCTAATGAGTTCAGGGCCAGCCTGAACTACAAAGCAAGACCATCGCCAAAGAAAAGAAGAAATACGGTGGGTCCTGCTTCGGCATTCTACCCAAAGGAAAGGCGCCTCCTAAAAACATTTCAGTGGGTCTTCATCCACCTTGTTCACCAGATCTAGCCCCAAACTTCCAGGCCTTTTTGAAATTCAGCATCACCATGCAAGGTCGACATTTTTAAATGATCAGAACATCAAGGCAGCCACCACAGCACAACTGAAGACATTTATACATGTGTTCATTAAAGGCAAGAATTATGATGGATGTACATGGGCTCGTGCCTGGTAAGATGTTGGGCATCCTCAATATAAATACCCTATGCATTGAATGAATGAATGAATACTTAACACAGAGAAAAAGCATACACACACACACACACACACACGCACACACACACACATCAGCATCTTTCTAAGACTAAAAATAAAATGTTGAGGTGGAAGGCTATGTCTGTTTAGGTTAAGCACACAAATGCAATGATGGAAAGCAAGTGAACACAATTTTAAAAAATAGAAATTTATTCCTCACTCATATCACTGGGTTGTTCCAAGTGTCACAAACCCATCTTCCTCCCAACCTTCTCAGGGTGTCACCCTTAACCACGTTGTCCACGTGGCTCAACATACCATCCACATCAGCTGAAGGAATGGGAACAGAAGAAAAACATACCTTGTGCTCAAGCTCACAGCTCTTCATAGCCCTCGGGCCAGATCTCAGTCACATGACGACTTTCAGCTGCAAAGGAGCTTGGGATATTGTGGCTTTTACTCCAAGTAGCATGAGTCCAAATGAAAATCAGGATTCTCTAACATAAAGAGAAAGGAGAGAGCAATATCGTGACAGCTATCTATATCTGCTGTCTTGCCCAGTATAAAAAAATTAAAGGACAGAGGTATAGATTTGCCAGAATCACAAAGAAAAATTCCAGTGGACTTGAAGCTGGCCCTGAGGGAGCCGCACAAGCACACTAAGCTACTGCTTAGACATTCACTCAGGAAAAAGACGGTTCTCACATTCACGTTTCCTTTTTAAATAACTTATACTTCCATATATTACCTTAATACCCCTCAACATCCTTTCTTATACCAAATTTGAGTTTTTATTCTGCAGGTAGTTTCATGTTTTTTACTTCTATGACATTATCACTTTAAATATATATACCTCCAGCTAGAAGATGGAGGCCTTAGGTTTGAATTAAAAAATCAGTCTGCATTCCACTTAGGAAATAAGAATAAAACGCCAATGAGCCTACGCAAAACAGGACAGGTTATGAATGCTCAGATAGCCCAACAGTCATAATTACAGTAACCACAGAATAATTATAATCTAGGGAGCACTTACTGTGCACCAAGTGCTTTCACCTGCGTCATTATATTTAGACCATCAAAACCATGGGAAAGAGCTGTGGGCTTAGGAAAAAGGTAAGTGGTTTCCCTTATTCAACCAATAGCTACCAAGTGACACCTGTGTTGGTACCTCAAGAATATGACACCTGTGTTGGTACCTGACCCACTGACCTATGCAGCCATATCAGTGGGGCTGTGCATTGTCCGACTCATCCTTTCCTATCCAGCATCACACACACACACACACACACACACACACAGGAACACACACACAAACACACACACAGGCACATGCCTCAGTCCTACTATTCACCCTGTCTGGGATGGAGGCTCAGAACTCAAGCCAGAGTATAAAAATACCAATCATCAGTATGTTAAAAGAAGTGATCTACAAAATTCTACTTAAAGCTTCCACGTAGCCCAGGTACAATGAAGAACTGCAGAAGAACTACAAATGTGTTCAGAACTAGTTTCAAAACTGGTCATTTTCCGTGATGATTGCAGGCACAGAATCTAAGCTACTCCGGGTGACAGGCCCATAGCCCACTGTCCAGGAGCAGTCTCTGCTCTCGTAACTCCCTGCATGGCGACTCGGGTCTACCTCCACAGGCACAAAGAAGTCAGGGCAGCGCCTGTGGCTTTATTCCCAAGTCACGGCCAGAAGGGGTGTCTAACAATTATACGTGGAATGAATCGATGTTTCCCTTTAATATATTCCTTTAGAAATATTTGCAACCTATTAAAATGGTCAATATAAATAATTATAGTATTAGATGTTGCTGTGCTTCAGAATTTGATACTAAGAACTTAGACTATAAAAAGTTTTGCTTAATCCATGTTAACTTATCACAGGAATTTAATATCCCCACTGACTTGTACGTGTGTCTATGTTCCCTGTGGGATTTCGTTTCTATTAATAAGTTTGTTTACTGGACTACTTTTTGCCCCCAACACTTTGTGTGGTCGGTTTTAAATTTGACACCAGTGGATATGAAGAAATCAAGTCATTAAGGTCTCAAAGTGCTCCAGAACGTGATAACGAAGCCCCAAATAGAATGACCCCAGGTTGCATGTGTCCTTAACAAACCCATTCTTAAAAAGAAACAAATACCTTCCTGCCCAGACACATAATTAATACAATGTACAGTACAAAAGCAAGTGGCATTTCTCCCCGGAAGCTCCAAGTGAACACTTCAGAAGCACTTTGCCCTGGACGTCGGAGTCTCCGTTACCGGGCGGGTGAGATTCCTGCGAAGTTTGCTGAGGTTCCTTTTCCCAGCGGGGCTTCTCTCTACATGTCTCTCAGTGGCCTTTCGGCCGCAGGACTGTGCCGGAGGGAGCGGTTCCCAAAGCGAGAGCGAGAGCGGCCAGGGGCTCACGCGCCTCACGCCCCGCCCGCCGGGGAGCCCTGTGCCCCGCGGGCCGGCAGCACGCGTGTCCTCACCGGCTCGCTGCAAGGGCTGCGCGCCCGGCGGAAGGTCTTTGGGAAGAGGCCTTGCAGCTTAGCTACCCGTTTTCGTTCCTCGATCTTTTCTCCTGGGATTTTTATGTTGAAATGTATCAGAAGAGCTGAAAGAACGGTTCGGTGAACACCCATAAACTTTTCACGTGGATTAACCAATGGGCTAGCTCTCTTAGTTTTCATATTCCAGGGATTTGTTTCTCCTTACATATCTACATTGGTATACTTATTAATACAGATGTATTTATTCAATTTATTTATTCAATCTTTTGTAATCCAAAATATTCACACTTGTATCTCCTGAATAAAAGACTAATTTCCTACCTAGCCACAATACCATTGTCACACCCAAGGAATTTACTGCTGGTTCAAGAACATTATCTAATGTACAAATTCATAATCAGATTTCCCCAGTTGTCTAATCTGTCTTATATGGATAGATTTCTTTCTCTGGGAGCAGCTGTCTATATTCAAAGCTCATGCACTGACTTCAGCTCTCGTGTGTATTGATTCTCTTTTCCTCTGTGCCTGCTCACCTCCAACCTTGTAATTTTTGTTTCATTTTGTTTTTCAAGTTTTTTGAAGAATCCAGGGTAACTATCTTGTACAATATACTATATTCTTGATTTATCTAATCATTTCCTTGTGACTCAATTCCACTTAAGCCATTTTAAGCAATTTTGACAAGAATGATACATTGCAGTGCTATTCCCATGAACTTCGAACAAACTGAGAAGTATTTTACCAAGTCTGAGTGATCAGATTCACAAGTGTAAAAAAAAGAAAGAAGAAAAAGTAAAAAGTCTTTTTGTAATGGGAATTTAGTACATTTTACTTTTAACAAAAGAGTGGGATGTCTAAGGCAAAATGAAAAAAAAGGCACTAATCTCATGTCTAAGATTATTAATAACTTGTATATGTCTGAAAGGGGCCTTTGTTATGTCCAATCGAACTTCCTCTGTTGAATCATCGGAACTCACATTCTGGCAGGGTTGGCCTCTGCCCCTGCAAAGTGGGTAATTACTAACTTGGTGCGAAGTCAGGAATGCAGGAAGCCACCCTCTCCACTCAGCTACACAGCCTCTATTATGCGAGCCATGATCTGCTACTGGACCGTCCGCCAGTGAATACCTGCTGTATGTCGGGCCTGCTGCTTGGAGCTTACTGATCTGTTTCTTGCAACAACCCCAGGAGGCAAACTTCACAAATCATTATGCATTCTTTTAAAGGTGGGAAACTGAGGTTTAGCAAGGTAGCTTCCCCAAGGACTGAAAGAAGCTAATTCAGGACTTAAACCAAACTCTGCCTCAATAACTCAAGCTGCTTTTCTAATGTCGCCTCACACCCTGGATGGCTTCCCATTCCATTACTCTGCGCTTGGGCCAATAGGTCCTTCCAAATACCATACCACTGTCATCCTGCCCAGTCTGCTTGGTGTCAGGCCCCTCGATGAAGGCTCTGCACCTTCCCTTGCAAAGTCTCTGACTCCTCGCAAGCAGGATGAGCACTGAAAGTGTCCTGTGGTCACTCTGGAGATGGCCAGTAGAGAGGGTCTGACCCAGGCCTGACTTCAACCCTGCGCTCCTAACAGAGCACTTCTCAGCCTGGCTGGGGTCAGAATTCTTGCTCACAGTTATAAAGGCCAAGACTCTGACTCATGAAGCTCTGTACTCCTCTACACTCACTCTGCCAAGAGCCCAAACCACAGAGAGAGAGAGAGAGACAGAGAGAGAGCGAGAGAGAGACAGAGACAGAGAAAGACAGAGACAGAGAGACAGAGAGACAGAGAGAGAGAAAGAGAGAGAGAGAGATTGCTCAAAGCACCCAGGGGCTGCTGAGCTCACCTGCATCAGCCTTTCATGTGGAAATGTCAGGTAGGTGAGAGGGACTCCACTGTGTGGGCCCCTGCTGACTTTTGTGCATACAACCTGAGAGAAGTGGGGTGAACCTCTGGCCAATCCGAATTGGGGCCATTGGGCACATTTTCCCACTTCTCATGAAATGCAGACACCCATGTGGCTCTCAAGACAGGTCCTGGTAGATGGCGTGACCCCAAGAGGAAGCAATCTGGTAACACACCGTTCTATCTGATTTCCCTCCTTTCCTGTCTTGCTCTCTGCATTAGTCCATTCTGTGGCACTGTAACAAAACACCTCAGGCTGGACAGTTTATAAAGATAAGGTACCAACGGACTCACAGTTGCAGAGCTCAAAATCACAGCATCAGCACCATGCTGAGGACCTTGGCTACATCACAAAATAGCAAAAGGCAAAAGGAATCAGCTGTATGCGGGAGGGACCACAATCAGTGACTTGCTATCTTGAGAATTAACACACAATGTAAGACTGGCTTTAGTCCCTTGGAACAGGGGTGACCACAACCCAACACTCATGTCCTAAGCCCCACCTCTTCAAAGGCCTCTCACCATGGCACACTGGGGACCATGTTCCAACACATGAACCTTTGAGGGGCCACCATCTACCACAGCAGTCTCCTTCCCCTCGTCTTCAGAGAATAAGTGAAGACACAAGCGCAGTACAGGTGGCAGAAAAGGAGGCGGAAGAACAGAAGGTTGTCCAGGGGACAGACCCTACACAGGAGGTGGTGCGTATCTGAGGAGTCCTGCAAGAGAACACACAGAAATGGGAGGATTTTCCTCGTCTAAAAATGGGAAGATTACTGTGTCTTCATGAGAATGATCCAAGAGTAAAGCTTCTTAATGAGAAGCTCACTGGAAATGGAGTTAAAAACTCTAATGAAGGATGTGGTGGGCATGGGGGTCGGGCTTGGAAGACAGACTGCGCATCTTGGAAATGCAGACACCAAATGATAGGGGTGTGGCAGGTGTGTGTCCCAGGGACGTGGCAGTGCAGAGATTCGTGGTGCCGGGTCTCTCTTCGCCTCTCACAGACTGCTTTGCTCCGCTCCCCCACCCCAACTCTCCAAAGCTGACTCTTTCTCCATTTTCCTTTTCTAGGCATTGAGGAACCTCCTGGTAAGGAGCAGGAGTT
>PVIR01038290.1:0-14643 GCA_004026965.1 Petromus typicus
AGGAGGAGGCCAATACTGAGCATTTTTCTTGCTTTCAAGGAAAAGCTCAACAGTGGCAATACAAATGTATGGGAAGTGATTTGTTATAAAATAAAATATAAACATTGAATGATACGGTCTCTACTTCTCTAAAAGGAATATTTAGGACTTCTTTTTTGTATGTGAGCTAATAATAAATTTCAGCAATTTACTTTAAAATATGGGGACTCAGTATATTTATAAATGAAATAACCCTGGGCTAAGAGGTGGTATATAATTTTTGCATTCAACTACATTAGTCTTTTATTGGTGATAGGGAATTGCATGGTGTATGTTTAGAGTTCTCAGTTCCAAGTAATTATTTTCCACGTACTTCATCCTGTCTTCTCTAAGGCAGAGCCCCTTTGCTGTGACATTGGAACCCTATTGCCTTTGTCACCACATCATGGTGCACCCAGCTGTCGAGCTAAGGAAAAATAATTTCCATGAGTTCAAGGCCAGCCTGGACTACCTACCAAGCTCAAGGCCAGTCTGAGCTACATTAGCATGACTGTGTCTCAAAATATAAAAACAAAACACACAAAAAAGTTGATAAAGGAAAGAAAAGTGTTCAGTGGATTTATCTTTCATAAACATGCGAGCAGCCGCAGTGCTCTTCTGGTTTGTGAGGTAATGAGTGTTGAGTATCTGTCCTACGACACCTGAAATTTTTACAGTTTTCAGGGAACTTGAACAATGCTATGTCTCATTATTTAAATTAGTAAAATTGTTTCTACATGTCCTTTGAATACTGGGACGGCAAGGATGTTCACTCTAGTTGTTTTAAATTTTATGAAATAGGCTTTGTAAAGGTTTTAAATTGCAATTTCACCACTAATTGACCATTTTACTCCGTGTATATAATGTACCCCTGAGTGCTGCACATCTATGCACCTCAAATCCACAAAATAAAATAAAATATAAATAATTCTTTCCAATTTGCATATGATTAAGCCAAGGATCAGCATGATTATATAATTTGCCACAATCACCTGAGATAATGCAATGCCAGGCATTGATTTTTTCAGTCAATATTTGTTGCTGAAAAGCAATCTCCCAGAGACATTTTAAGTGAAAATGATGAAGTATTAAATAGAGTTTTGTTTCTTCATATATTACATAGGGATATATTTTATAGATTGAAACACATTGAATTCTCCTGAAAGAATATCTGAAAACTCATTTTCTTGATGAATATCTTCAAGTGAGGTGACATTTGGATTTCTAATGGCCCACAAAAACCTAGAACATTGAGAGGGAGGCAGAATTATGGAGTCACTGTATTTTTAGGTTAATCCACTGATGATTTCCAAGCTATTCTTTTGTTAGGAGTGGAATCCTGCTACAAAGGGATGATGGCTCACTGGGAGTGTGATCTGCAAGGGTGGATTCTCCTTCTTACCTTTATCCCTACACAAATGGTCTCCGATTTATAATTTTCTCAGTGTTGATTCTCTGTAATTGTTAATCTTGATGATCAACTTGATTGGCTTGAAATATGATTAGATTAGTAAAACCTATTTCTGGGTGTGTGTGTGTGTAGGACAGGGGATGTGACATCCTGTCTCTGGAGCTTTCTTCTTTGGCTCTTCTCCTTTTCTCTGTCTCCTGTCCGCCGTGAGGAGAGTGCTATGCTTAGCCCTCATTTCCAACCATGATACCTTTTCCTTAGATCTAGCCAACTGTAGACTGAATCTTTGAGCCAAATCATATTTTCTTTACATGGTTGGTGTTGAGTATTTGTCTCAGCAATGTGAAGATGACCAGTAGAAATGGAATGGAAGTTTAAACTGAAAAAAAAAATCTCTTTAAAATATAATTATGTTATTTGAGTGTTAACTTTTGCCAACAGAACATATTTGTCCAAGAAGAATTAATAGGACTAGTTTAAGAATCCTTAAAATATGGAAAATTACTGTATTTTCATAGTATAATCTAATTCAAGCAAATCTGTGAACTCAGTTTATTTTACTTTGCAAAACTACTAATTTCATATGCAGTCTATTCACTTGTTGCTTTTCCATTGTCTCTTTGCTTTATCTTACTTAAGAATATACATATGAGGGCTGGGGATTTAGCTCAGTGGCCTGTCTTGCAAGATCAAGGGCCAGAGTTCGATCCTCAGTAACCACGTACAATACTGGGCGTGGAGACTCACGCCCAGCAGCAACCAGTACCACATACCACAGTGCCGGGCGTGGTGGCTCACGCCTGTCATCCCAGCACTCGGGAGGCAGAGGCAGGAGGATTGCTGTGATGTAGTTTGAGGCTGAGCTCGGGGCCAGCCTGAACCACAAAGCGAGACCCTGCCTCAAAAAACCTAAAAAAAAAAATATATATATATATATATATATATATATATATATATATATATAAAAATAAATATATATATATATATACATATATATATATATGTAAACTCTCCTCATTATTTCTTTTTTGTCTTTCATTCTTTATTAGCTTTAACAAAATTTATTTCTGTTTATAGAAAACTTCCTAAGTACATCTTCTTATATTGTACATGTGTGGAATATAAGTATATATAATTATCATTTTATTATTTCTTCTTGCATAAATTATTCTTTTTAATACAGAATTGAAGTATGTGTTAATTTTCCTTGTATTTTTTTCAGATAAGAGTATGTTTTTTGTAATTTATCACATTCATCAATATCTTTTCCAGAACATCTTACACATGCAGAACATTTTCATGTGCCTACATTTTTAAAAAAATCATTTTACTGGATTGTGTATGATTGCATCAGTTCACTTCAAACTTGTAATACATGGTACGATATTCACACTGTATTTATTTTATTGTCCTTTGTATATATGTTTCAGCCTAGTGGTTATGTTTGTTTTAAGAAAACAAAGACTTTGCTAGATGTGTACTTGTGTTCCGATAACTGGTATTGATACTTGTAAAATTTCCCTTTTCTGCACAGTCTGGATGCTACTGCAAAGTATGACATTCATATATTGGTACTTTAAAATAGATGTTAATGGGCCAGGGATATAGCTCAGTGGTTCCGGCGCCTGTCTTGCAAGCGCAAGCGACCGGGTTCGATTCCCCAGTAACCACATAACAATACTGGGCGTGAAAACTCACCCCAGCAGCAACCAGTACCATATACCACAGTGCCGGGCATGGTTGCTTACGCCTGTAATCCCAGCACTTGGGAGGCAGGGGCAGGAGGAGTGCTGTGATGTGAGTTGGAGGCTGAGCTCAGGGCCAGCCTGACCAACAAAGTGAGACCCTGTCTCAAAAAAACAAACAAACAAATAAACAAAAATGTTAATAAAGCTGGTTTAAGTAGCATTTGTTATGTTCATATACCAACTTCACAAAAAGATTGTAAACATTGTGTACTGAAAATATATAGTAATAAAAATGTATGTTAATATAATTTCCTGTAGTGGACATAGCTACAGTGTTTTAGAAAGTTAATTTTTGTGTGAGAATTAACAATTACTTTCAAAAATATTGAAAATATATTTTTCTTTCAAGTAAATATGCTATTTTTATACTGCTTTGTAAGCTTTACTACAGCATTGGGAATTTTTAAATGACTGTGTATTTCTGTGTATTACTTTAAATGTTTGACATTATTTTACTTACAAATGCATTTGTGTTATTTTATAAGCATTCTATTATCAATTATTTAAATATTTTTAAAATATTATATAAACATATCATGATAAAGATAGTAATTTTTCAGTAGACCTTTTTGTTTCCTGAAAGTGGGATTCAGTCAAAATTTATTTTCCTAATTTTCCTTTGCATATATAATCTATCTTTCAAAACGTTGCATAACTTAAATCTGATGAGTTTATCTTCTTCCCTGGAATATTTCCAGCCTATGAATATCAAATTCTAACCCCTCCTTCATGCCCTATTTATACACACATTTCAAAGAACTCATAAACATAAATCATTGCAATATGGAATTATTTTATAATCCTAATTTACATTTCTACAAATATATAGTGTTTGAAATACTCAAATTAACTGAGTAATAAGAATTCAGGGAATGGGAAGAAACAGGTTAATATGTGCATTCCAAATGGTGCCAATGGTTTTGGTGCATAAGGACCATGGTATGGGAAGAAAATTGAACATAAAATAAGTGAAATAATGACATGAGATTTTCATGATAATATGATGATAAATATTTATCAATGTGTTTTTCATTCTAATTAATCCAATTTTGGTAAAACAGAATGTAAACTATTAGAATAAATAGGATAGACTGTTGTGTAAAATATTGACTGATTTATTTAATTTTCTTATGCATTTTTTCTAGTTTATATTTCCTACAATAAAAATGTGAAATCATTAGAGAAAAGGTTTTAAACAACATTCACTTGGCTAAAAAATGACACTAGTCTATGTTCATCATTGTGACAGGGTCTGGCCTAGAATCTTATCATCTGATTAAAGATGTAACCTGAATGGGCCATGGATCATGTTCCCTATTCTAGTTTTATAGTCCCATTTTTTTGTGACATATGCATTTTGCTTCCCATATGTCTCCATGCAACAAACTAGTGGGAAGTAGGTAGATATTCAGCATATGTTGTAAGCTACCTTCAACCCTGAGATTTATCGTCATTCAGATCAGGAAATCTAGTTTGTCTTTTAAACTATGTGCAGAATGTGGCTCAGTGAAAACGGAGTATGTGATTTTGCAGTGAACATTCTGTGAGGGATCACTCATCTTACCTGAACTTCCTGGTTTCAACTCCAGAATAAAGACAGTTGTAACTGACAAGTGGTCATCCAGAGTGCATTTCATTCCTGTAATAATTACTGAGATTTATTTAACTCCATGTTTTATGAATACCATAGAAGTATTAATTTCAAATGTGTAAAACTCTGACAAGGAAAGGAATTTACAAATGCATGTATCCAACAGGTTCTCAGAGCAATGAAATGAAAATGCGGATGAGGATTTCCACTACCAATCAATAATTCTATGCCAACTCTCTTGAAAACTATTTAGTTTTATGATTTATTAATTGTTTTTCTCATCTTTTCTTTTTTTGTTTCTTTTCTGTGTTATTGTTTATCACTAATGGAACCTAAAATATAACTTCCTTATATGAGTATTCTTATTATTCTTTCATTATGATTCTAAATTCCTACATTTACTTTGCTTAAAATTCTCTTTAAGTTTTGCATTTGCAGAAATTAGCCTCTTAGGGGAATAAGCTTTCCTCCAATATGTGTTTCAAAACTCTTGCCTCTGGTTATTCATTAATAGAAAGATATTCTCTCTTCATCTAGTCTTAAAACTTGCTTTATCCATCTGAATTTCCTCTGTCAGCTGTATTAATACTTGACAGGTATTTTTATACTAAGAATAGACCTAAAAACTAATTTTTTTCCAGCAGAAGTGGTAACTTTATTGAAAATTCATTTCACTGACATATGTTGACTGTGACTATTCTTTGGAAACTATCAAACATGTTGATTACATGCCACAGATTAATAGTAAAAGTGTATGTCACTAGGCAGCTTTGGGAAAGTTGGAGCTATTTGCATCAATTTAATATAATTGTTTATTTGATATCATTGATTTAGATCATTATTGGAGCAAATTTTGGCAAACTACAGGTAAACATTTTATTGCAGTAAAATTAATATATTCAGATATTTTGATGTCTGGAAGTACCTCAAGAAAGTTGATCATAAGTGTTCATATTGATATTCATTATTGCAACAAAGTATTGCATTAATTTAAATGCATCTATGTAGAAAGCACAATTAATTTTTTTAGAATATTTTCTTTTTCAATACTCATTTGCAGTATAAAATGTTTATATATTTTGAGTTTGTATATGTCCAAAACACATCTGAATTCCATTTTTCATGTTTCTCTTTCTTTTCTCTTGCATGCATCTATCTCTTAATCCCTTATCATTTCAGACAGATCTATCTCCCTGATTTCTAGTATCTATCTTTTATTTTGCTCCTTATGTATATGTTGGTTTTCTCATACAAGAAAAAATGTATGACATTTATGTTTATGTGTCTGATTTATTTCACTTACCTTTATGGTCTTAAGTTGCATATATTTTCCTATAAATGAAACAAGTTTATCTTTATGGAAGAACACTACTGTATTGTGTTTAAATACAACATTTTCTTTGTCCATTTATCTTTTCATGAGCAAATACACTACTTCTAAAGTTTAGCTATAATGACTTACGCAACTACAAAAATGGGTATGTATTATTTTTAGAGTTGAAATATCCAGGTACAAAGTTTGATTCATTTATATACTAGGTACATGAACTTATTTAATGTTTGAAAATATGTTTTTTTCTACCAGAAATGGGAACAGATAAAGTCTTTATTTTTGAAAACACTGTGTTTCTCTAGATTTTTCAGTACACATGGAGAAAAAAAAATAATAATGATTCAATGCTGCTGGGCTAGAAATTAGGAACTAGGAATCTAAATCACAGAATTTTATTTTGAGCTATTAGCATAGACATATATATCCTTTTAAATATCAAATAAATGATTTGAAATAATAACCGTTCATGTACAGAACGGTTGGCAAACTCTGTAGCATCTAGTGAACATGTAAAACTAAGTCTTAGAAATTCATCAGGGGCAATTCCAAACATTGGCCCAGATGGCCAAAATGACTGGAGGCCCCATAGGATTCCAGAATGGAAAGCTAAAGGTAAAAGTCTTAGCACCAGATCTTTGGAGTGTGTTTCACACACAAAGCCACTCTGAATATGAATAATATTGCTCAGCTGTCTTTAGGAAGGAAAATCAAGTGTTCAATGCAGAGTTGAAAATAGCTTACCCTAAAGGAACTACTAGAAGGTAATATGATCCCTAACATGCACTTGAGGGGTGTTCACTTATGAAAAATCTAAGAAACTGTCATAAAAAAGCACATTTTTTTAAAAAAAGAAGACTTTTGGAATGTATTATTCCCTCTGGCCAAGACAGGAAAAGAAATTTTAAAAGTTATCAGTGTCATATTCACCCATAGTGAATTTTATAACTCTTCCTGAATATGAATAAAGCCATTGAACAGTTATCAACCGAAAGGAACTGTGATAAGTGTATATAGATTTACCTCAGGTAGAACCATGTAAGCGGTAATATTATGTGAGGATTTCTGATCTTTTAACACAGAGAGAAAATGTAGAGTACATCTCACTAGCCAACATTTTAAATACCCACTGAATTCTGGAGGCAAAAGAGCTTACTGGGAGACATGTGGAAATCTGGGGAAGGAAACAACGTGAGATAGTACTCGCATGTGATTAGTGTGTACAAAATGCATCTTGCAAAAGCTTTATTGTTTTAAGATTTTAGTGTTCATAATAATGCACACTTTTCTACTCTAGTTTGCTTAAAGCAGTTTCTATGGAGTATCAGAAAAAAGATGGAGACTGAGAAGAAATCCTCAGCTGCAGTCCAATGTATATTTAAAGGAACCTTTATTATTTGACCTGAGGGAATATTTGTGCTTCATGTAAGATTTTCAGAAGTAGATGCTGAGATTATTTTTTGGTATATATTATTTATTCATAAACAGCACCTGTGGAAGCAAAAAGAAGAGAAATTGAGCTGAGGAAGAAATAAACACTGGTATAGTAGAGACACAGCTTTAACAAGTCAAGTAGGTAACTCTCAATGTTGTGTTTTCCAATAATGTTGTCCCATATTATGCTTCACTCATTGGATTTTCGTAAACCATCTTGTCCGCAGTGGGTGGCAGTCACCTGTTTCCACTTCTCCCAGCCCCACATACCCAAGGCCTCAGGCAAAACAGCTGTTTACATAGGAGATGACCTAAAAAAGCTGAAAGTTGGAAACTTATTTTTGTTGCTGGGTGCCAGATGTATCTTTGGTGAAGAATCCATGTATATATCTTGATCTTTCCTAGTTTATATTAAAATTCTAAAATAGCACTGAAAAAAGAAAACTGAGCTCAATTTTGTAAATGTAAAATTTTACTCTTTAATTACCTTTTAATTTTTACCTGTCTCTTGGTAATTTCATTTCTTGTCTTTTGTTAACCCAAGAAGATTACTGTCTAATACATGTCAGAACTTTATAGGCTTCTTAATCTTAAGATCCATTTTGTCCTAATAATTGCCTATTGGGTTTTTAATTAAAAATTGGGGCAGCAACTCCCGAATGTTGCCTTCTTTCTCAAAATATAATAGATAGACAGATAGACAGACAGACAGACAGACAGAGACAGATTTTAAGTTTCTCACCTTTCTTCTTTTACGTAGACATAAAATATTAAACTTCATTGAAATTAAGAAAGGTGATGCACTCTTCTTTTCTTCAAATATATTTCAAGAGGAAACAATATACTACAAGGAAATACTACTAACACAGAAATATAATTAATGATTCTCATGCAGAAAAATTTTTAAAATGTGATATGTTTGAAACCTAGCTTAAAGCAAACTCTAAAATATTATATGTATTATACTTTAGATATCATTATAATAGTTGTCTAAATAACATGCGAATGGCTTCTATTTATTCACATGTTATTTAGACATATGGAATAAATAAATACCATATGAGTGGCTTCTTTCTCAAAATAAGGTCTTATTTCTTTGAAGTCAAATCGTACTTTTTCCTCACCTTTGAATAAACAGAAGTTGAAAACCACATATTCACAATCAGTATCCTTAGTTTGGCATATATACTCTAGTTCATCTTATTAACAAAAAAAGAAAAAAACAAATCCTGAATTGATGTTGACAGTTCATTCTTAGCTTTTTCCATCAGTATTGACATTTCTTTGACCAGTCCTAGTCTTGGCGGAGCCTTCAGTCAAGAGTATTACAGGAGTAGGCAAGCATGAAATTAATTTTCTGAAGTGCAGTACCTCACAGATGCCAGAAGATCTCATAACTCAGTGATACTGGTAAATCCCTAAAGTAGTTCTTTAACGTCTTAAATTTTTGTTGCTGTTATTATCCTTTAAGGATTCAACTGAATACATTCCTTCAGTTTTTGGTTTCTAATATAGAAAGGATGAATTATACATTTTCAGAGAAAGGACATATTGTATTAATGGGTGTGTGTTTGTATGTGTGTTCATTTATGTTTTGATTTTCTACTCTGATCTTTTTACAATGTCTTTTTAAAAAATATTTATTGGTACATCACATATGTGCATCATGATTGCACTCCATAAAGAGAATTTGTACCAGTATAAGACATAACTTCATTCTCATTTTTTCCCATAGCCCTACCACCCTATCACCCACTCCATATACATAAAATTTGTTTCCTTACTTTTTTGTTATAATCTCATTATTTTTCCCCCTTCACCTATTTTACTTTGAGCATTTTCTATTTCACAATATATAACATACAATTCTAGGATTCATTTACATCTTTATTTTCTCATATCAGAGAAAATATGTGATAAGTATTAATTATCCAGGTAATTACCTATTTTTAATGTTACCCAGAGACATTGTCTTTTCTCAATGCATTCATTTTTTTTCTAAATTTTTACTATGATCCTGCAGGATATAGTAATGTATAATGTTGATAATCTCATCTTTATGTTAAGGACTATAATTTTCTTACCAACACGTGAAATTCTGGAAGCTTTGCACATGAGGAATGGCAATATATTCTCTACATAGATATTGGTGAAAATATCATGCCATCAAAACTATTAAAGTTTTTTAGGAAATTTGCCATTTTGAACATATGTTTAGTGTATTTCTACTGATTTAAGTTTAATACTAGATATAAATTATTCTGAAGTAATTATTATTCATTATTTTAATTGAGAGTGAATCAGTTATCTAGCAAGAGTTATGACATTTGTATGTTTATGGGGGGGCATGCAGAAGATTCTCCAGTTATTTTGGCTGTAATAATTAATTAGGAGATTATTTATAAGCTTCCTTGTGAGAATTCTCTCTCCCGTCTTTATTTGCTCAGCATTTGCCCTTAAACCCTGACTGATGTTTTGTGTAAAGTAATGCATTGTGCTAGCCACGAACTAAGTGAGGCATTTATACCAAATTGGGAATATCTGATTCTCTGATGTAGGAAGTTCCAGTGACTTGCCTTTGCTTTTTAAAAACTCTGTCAGTTCCTTTTGTTATTGAGCAAGTGTCTGAAGCCTCAAAGATAAATAATCATTCTCTCTATGTCCATCTCTGAAAGATACATATGAGTCATTGACTTACCCTCCTACAGACATTACCCTTGTGCCTCGGTGTATAATTGGGATGAGTACACTTATAATTGAAAGAAAATCTGTTGTTATGATGACTGTAGTGGAATACATACAAAATGACAGATCAGGGAAGAGGAGTATAAAGGATTAAGTTGCTTATATGTATACACCAACTTTCTATGAGAAATTTATTTGTATATCACATGCACATACTAATAAATAGAAACATATTAACAGAAGTTTGAAATATAAAAACAAAAAACTATGACAAAGAGATCTCTGAATGGTAAACCTAATGTTATTACCATAGATTTATAGGGAACATTGTTATCTTTTACTGAATCCTGGTTTCCAAAATAAAAATGTTGCTATAACTTACTTCTGCTTCTAAAAACATATGCAACACTTGGTCATTGTTGTTAGACTCAAGCCTACATATACTACACTTATGAAAATGGCTTGGAAGTATTTATCAAGTCCTTGAAAATATGTTTTCCTTGAGTGAGTACGGAGAAAGGGTAGGGTTTTGCAAAGGATTTAAGCTTTAATACTTTCAGTTTTCAAAATTAAGTGATATGGCCAGGAAACTTCAAATAATTAGAAGTGTTCTTGGTAGATACTTTTAATTTGTTGTATATCTTGCAACTTTAGATATTTCTGAAATAATTGGACCATATTACAATAACTTTGATTTATGTTACCATAATCTGCAGAATCTACTCCTAGCATGGAAAGTACCTCCTGACATGCAACTATATCTTGTAAGAGACTAAAAGCCTACTCATGATATCACAAATCACTACAGTTGAATTTTCATATCATGAGTTAGCTACTGTTATACATACCTGCCATTGTGTAAGGCTTGTTTAGAAAATTATCAGTGTGTTTGAATGAAATAGTGTATACATATATTTAATCCTGTATTTGTTTAATGGATGCAAGTTAGTTTAGTCAACTTGTGTCCTATGGACTCATATTAACACCTTCTGTTGTTCTGCTACTAATTTAATCGAAAATTAAAACATTTGATCTTGAAAAGTGATCAAGTTACAAATATAAAAATAAATAAAATCATGGTTCATAATTAACTAGCTCAAAACTATGTTACAAGAGTGAACTGATTCATTACTGCACAAGCATCACTTGAAGATAGTCATAAAGGACAATTCTGAACACTATCTTGACTTGAAAATTAAACTTGTAAATTCAGACCTTTGCCTCTATTTCTACTTCTTGAAGAAGCTCAATTAAGTTATCGCTTTTTCTGATATCCAACTGGCTGAAGGATTCTGGTATTTCAGGCTTTGTCATTGTTATACTAGTCTTGCTGAGACATCTACTTTCCTCTCTAATTCCTGGGTGCTAAATCCAACTTCCGCCCCAAATTCTCTCTTTTTCTTTCAGTAAAACATATTTCTGAAAGTGACTGAAATATTCTTCCTCACTCTTCTCTGCATGGAAAAATGTTTTGCAAGCCAGCTCTTCCAGGTCCCTGTGGTCTGTTTTTTGTATGTTTGAGACAGTACACTATTTCCTCTTTTTTTATACCAAAAATTTGATATGAAATATTTATAATAATTTTCACTTTTCACATGGCCTAGAAAGATAATTGTTCAATACCTGTAGCAGAGCTTCAGAAAATATATTTTTAATCTTAATGCATTCAAATCTCTTTAGATAGCTAAAGCTAATGATTAAATTATATAATTTTTCATCAAAAATTTTCTGTGGCTTCTTTGTCACATAAGGATATCCAGAGTGAAGGGAATGCAATAGTGTAGTTAGTATCTGTGAATATAATCCCTTCTTCTGTTCAAGGAAAACAGTTTTAAGGCAAAAGTCAAAATGGTATGTAACATGGGTAAGAAATCACGAGTGATCAGATATAAGAGAGCTGTTATCCTAGCAAGTATAGAGGACTTTCAAATAACATAGAAAATAGGGGCACTGAAATTCTAATATACAGAATGAATAAGGAGGCTATAGTACTCATACGATATGGAGCAAGTGAGGTAGAGCTCTGACCTGGCATATAAATGCTGTAATATCATCATAAAGGTAAAATCAGGTACAGATGATGCACGCTGTTGATCATACCTGTTGTACTATTGCTATGTTCCTGAGACTTTTGGCCATGCTTTCAATAAAATAGAGTTTTTATATTTGAGAAGGACTGCCTTGCAGATATATCCCTAGTAATCTACACCTATTTACCCTTTAAAATGTTATTTCTATTACTTCTTGTAGGGTATCTGTCTCTTATTATATTTTATATAAGAATATGATTAAATAATATTATCATTAATAATATAATGATAGAAAAAACATATCAATACATTCATAAAATAAATTTATATATTATATATAGCAAAAGTGTTTTACATATATATTTAAAATTGTTATATTTAAATTTTAAATAGGTACAGCTGGGGATTTACCTCAGTGGTTCTGGTATATGTGGAGGTCCGAGGTTCAATCTCTGGGAACCATACACCTACCACAATGCTAGACATGGAGGCTCATGCCTGTAATCCTGCTTGGGATGCAGAAGCAAGAATATTCAAAGTGAGATCCGTCTCAAAAAAAAAAAAAAAGATTAAATAAGTAATATAAGCACTTTCAATACAACACACTATTTTAATACCTGATTATCATGTATTAAATATTCATGTTATTTAATAACAAAGAACAGATCATATAATTTTAATGTAATTATTTAACATATTTTGTATTCTTATTATTGTATTCTCATTATTGTATTCTTATTATTGTATTCTCATATTGTATTCTTATTCTTATTCTTAGAAATAATTGGAGCCAGGGATTTAGCTCAGTGGTTCAAGTGCCTGTCTTGCAAGTGAATGGCCTAGGTTTGGTCCCTGATAACCATATACAATACTGGGTGTGGAGATTCATGTCCAGCAGCAATCAGTACCACATAACACAGTGCTCGGTGTGGTGGCTCACGCCTGTAATCCCAGCACTTGGGAGGCAGAGGCAGGAAGATTGCTCTGATGTGAGTTTGAGGCTGAGCTTAGGGCCAGCCTGAACTACAAAGCGAGACCCTGTCTCAAAAATAAATAAATAAATAAATAAATAAATAAATAAATTGAAATTTTATTTTGACTTTATAAATCTTCTCTTCCTCTATCCATATATAATTGTAGGAGTATGGATATGGTTCTATTTTAATTTTCAATGAGAATGCTCATACTTTCTACTTACTGCTCCTTATGTTTTCCTTGAGCAGCAGCCAAACTGATTTTTGCATAATGATGGTCACACAATATTTCCTTTATGGCTATATTCCTGGGTATTAGTAACTTTACTCCTATCTGTGTCTTCAATTTACAGCAGTATTTATCTAAAAAAGACCAATCAGTGACTATGGAAATTTCCCCAGTTCTGTGAAGACTGCCTCAATTGGTTCAGGTTAAAAAGGATACAGATTACAATGTCAGATTATAGTACAGGGGAAAAGGTTAAGGACTTCCTCTAGGCTATAAACTTGATTTTCAACATACAAAAACCCCAGCACTTAAAATAATTTGGTATGGTAAAGGTGATTTTCATATGAATCTGTTTCTCAGTGTTTCAAGCAGAAAATATATGCCAATGACTACGCTTATTCTGATGTTGAATTAATATGCTTCTAATCACTAGTTTAACAATAATATATACCAAAGTTTCTCTTTCATAATTCTAACTTTGAAAATTAGTTTCTAATTCTTGTCAGTATATATTTGATAAAACAAAATGTAATAACTATTTCTCCTACTAGATTTGAAAAGATACTTGCTATAAAATGTAGTAAGGGGGGAAAAAAAAAACCCGTAAGTCTTTGCATGGAACTTTCTGTAATTAGTAAAAACCATAGATGAAAAAGATCTAGATTTTTTCAAGTAATATGTATGAGACTAAAGAAACAAATCCTTTTCTCTAACATCTATTGAAAGTTTTTGTGTGTCAGGCATGCTCTTGGTCAAATCCAAAGGGATTTATTTCACTTTCTCCATACTTAAAAAAAAAAAAAAAATGGCTCAGCAGCTGCTACCATTTTCCACAGTGAACTCAGCAAAATCACATAGCGAGTGAGTGGTGCTGTTCTTATTGAAATCAAGCTCCTTCTAATCCAGAACAAGGACAGAAAGTCAAGATATATTTTGTCTCATTTTGAAGAGATAAACAAATAATTTTGCTTAATGAGGATGATATGCTTCATTCTTTTTTTTTTTTTTTTGAGACAGGGTCTCGCTTTGTGGTTCAGGCTGGCCCTGAGCTCAGCCTCAAACTCACATCACAATCCTCCTGCCTCTGCCTCCCGAGTGCTGGGATTACAGGCGTGAGCCACCACGCCCGGCACTGTGGTATGTGGTACTGGTTGCTGCTGGGTGTGGGTCTCCACACCCGGTATTGTTATGTG
>PVIR01038291.1:0-14992 GCA_004026965.1 Petromus typicus
CTGCATTTTTAATAAACATTTGAATTAAATGAGTACTTACTCTAATATGGTAGGAGAGGTCTTATCTTAAAACAAAAAAAAAAAAATAGAAATTAGAATAATACCAATGTATATCAGTAGTGAATTTCTCCATACTATCCAAGCATTTTTCCAACCTATCTGAAGTGTTACTTTGGATGAATTTCAGTCATGGGCAGAGCTACTTCAGTGGTTTCCAGGACCATCTCAGCTACCAGAAGACACACATAGGACCACGCTCCAGTCAATCAGATGTCAGCAGTGCCCACGATATTGCAACAGAATAGAGCAAGCTTGTGGGGCTGATGTCCACCTCCACCTCAGATCCACTTTGTTGGGGTGGGAAGAGCTTGCATCAGAAGGAACAGGAGAGTGACTTCACCTGAGAGTGTATGGTATTATTTTGTGTTACCTTTTACACTGCTTCCCTTGACATCTATTCTCTAACTTCAGCTTCTCAGTCTTCCCATTAAATGTATGAGTCAAGAGATATAACTGTTTCTGTCTTTTTCCTACATTGACTAGTGTCAGTTTCCAGTTTTGAAATAAACTCTGGTGTGTCTAATGAAGCTTCTAGATATCCTGCAAAGCAAACAGAATGATGGTCTATGTTTGCTTGAGTTCCTGTTGCTTTTCTCAGAGTCAATCTTGTACTGCTCCTCTTTTCTTAGTAAGGATGACCTTGGGCTCCAGGTCTACAGTGCATTTTATGTCATGCACTTTCAGCCTTGCGTAATGGAAGTTATCTGTTTCCTATTGCATGTAAAAATTGCTTCAATTTCTATATCCATATTGCTCAATTACACATAAGGCTTTATTTATATTCCAAAATGACATTTACTAGCCACTTTTATTGTTTCACTTATACCTAGAAATGCTTCACAATGGATCCAGCTTTTCCCTAAGTCTTTGTAGTTTAATTTGGTGACACTAAATCATGGCAACACACGCAAAGGACAAAGTAAACAAATGGAAACAATGAAAAAGTCTAGCAGCACGTCATGAATCCATGCAGCAGTTTTCACTTTAGTGTAATGTTAGTCCAAACTGTTACATTTTCAATGACACAATCACATACTAAAGAGGATATAAGATTTTCTCATTTAAATATCTAAGTTAATACCTGGGTACTTTTAAGATGCAAACTATGTTCACAATCATTATAATTACTGATACTGAAGACATAAATATTTCATGATGTATTTTGATTCACCATTTTTGATAATTTATTTTCAAGAGCACAAGCTTATAGAAACAATGCCTGTTACTCACATGCTATTAAATATCTTTCTTATTCCCTGGTGTCATTATGTAGGTTACAGTAACTTTTAAAGGAAAAGTAGTTTTCATTTTAACAGGAAAACAACACAAATGTGTCTTAAAACATGGCTGAGCCAGGCCTGACATGAGATTTGAACATGTGGTACAGTGATTATATTCATTTTTATGCATTTTCTAGCAGATCATAAATCCAAACCTTACATCCACTCTTAGGATTTCTAAAAGGCTCAGAGATTGGATATAAATTTTAGCTGGAAATCTTTCAACAGACATGAAATCTTCTAGGTTTACTTTTTCTATCTATGATTTCAGTGGTTAAACCAGAAAATATCTAAGAATTCTTATAATACTGTAGTATCATAATATGTAAAAATTAACCACTGAGTATAAAGTAGCTGAAAACATTTAGACATTCCAGTTACTTAATAAACTTAAGTAAAACTATCATGTTTTAAATTAAATTATCACAATAAAAATACATAACAAAATATTAACTGAAGTTACATATATTAAAGGAAAAGAAAATACATCATAATTTTGTGTTTATTTTAAAGAGAATTTTAAAGGTAAACTAAGTGTTTTAGGAATTTTTCTCCATATACAGTTTTATATTGATTATTTGATTACTGATTATTGTATGGATTAAGAATAGCAGTGACAAGATAAGGTTTTAATTTTAAAAGAGCATAAGAAAAAATGGTTTAGAAAATAATTTTTCCAATCTGATTGACACACATTCAAGGGAATTCTACAAATGCCTCTAAGTGCCTCATTAGCATAAAGAAAATCTGTAATGTACTCCTGATGGATTCCAATTTGTGGAAGATTGCTTAACAACTGTACTGAATGAATGAACATTCATGCTAGTGACATTAAGCTGCTAGACAGTGTGAAAAACAAAATCCCTAGCTAAGTTAGAATAATGAAGTGACCTGAAATTAAGTAAAATCTAATTTAAATTAATGTAAAAATGCTTTTTTTTCCTTGAAAATTAAGGAAATTTGCAAAGGTTCACTTCAGACAAGAGATACTCACTTTAGGTATTCAAATAGGATTCTATTATATGGCCTATCAGCTCATCTAAATTTGTACTGGTACTGTTTCATATTTTATTTTATATTCTGAGATATATAACCTGCTTTTTAAAAAATTGAGATTTTTTTGTAGTATATATCAGTAATTCTGAGTATATGAAAATTTTCAAATAATTCTCTTTACAGTGAGTATCTAAAAGTCATCAAAACAAGCAAAATACCTTCATTATGTGACTTGTTATGTGTTAATTTTTATAGTGATGATGAGAATTATATATTTTAAACACTTTTAGTTATTAGGAATTTAAGTAGATGTATACACAGAATCCTAAACAGATCTATTACAGAGCTTACGAATGACCTACTAAACCAAAACCACCCTAAATCATGGCAACACATGCAAAGGAAAAAGTAAACAAATGGAGACAATGAAAAAGTCTAATAGCACACCATGAACCCATACAGCAGTTTTCATTTTAGTGTAATGTTAGTCCAAACTGTTACATTTACAACAACACAATCTCATACTAAAGAGGATATAAGATATCCTCATTTAAATTTCTGAGTTAGTGCCTGGGTACTTACAAGATGCAAACTATGTTCACAATCATTATAATTACTGATACTGAGAATGTAAATTTTTCATGATGTGTTTTGAAGAACCATTTTTGATAGAACCATTTGTTAGGTACTGGTGATGTTTTGAGGAACAGATCAGCTACAATTTCTAAGGAAGATTTCATAATCTTTCTAGGTCTCTCTTTAAGCACCTGACATGGTGGCCAAATGATTTTACCCGTTTTCTGCAAGTGCTAAGTGTCATAACTTCTTTAGTTTTATTTCTTCTCTACATATCCTTCTCTCAAATACTATAAGGAATAAGTGCTTTCTTGGGTTTACATTTGAAAGATGGCGCTAACAGAAAGATGAAATCTGTAATTCATCACTTTATAGGTAATTAAGAACAGGCAAGACAATAAATGGAACTAACAAACACAAAACAGTTACACTTGGAAGTATCAGAAACAAAATTGAACAATTTAAATGTAGAAACCATTATTATCAGCTTAAAAAAATCTCTAGAAATTATTATACAACAAATCTTAACAACTGTGCATGAACAAATGATACAGATTCATAAATAGTATTACAATCATGCATCTAAACTATCGGAATAAGCAACTGAGCATGAGGTAACAATGTGAAACCATCTTAAGCACACTAGGACGTCAAGTGGGCCAGGTGCCAGTGCCAGGCCTGCACCCCCAGCACGCTGGGAAGCCGGGCAGGAGCAGCACCAACTGTGGTCTGGCCTGGGCAGCTCCGCAAGATCCTGTCTCAAGCTGTAAAATGGAAGGAAGGAAGGAAGGGAGGAAGGAAGGAAGGAAGGAGGGAGGGAGGGAGGAAGGGAGAATGAAAGAGAAGGGTAAATGTTGACAGGGGAGAGAAATAAAACAGGAAAGAGATACAAACAAAGACAGAGAGAGAGACAGAGAGACAGAGAGGATACAAAACTGTCAAGCTACCCACAAAGTGGACAAAATGATGAGAATATAGCCAGAATAGTGAAGAGCTTATTGTCTATGTAAATAAATAAATAAATAAATAAATAAATAAATAAATAAATAACCGCAGTCTCTATCATGAGTGCCAGGCAGTGTTCAAAGCATCATGAATTCTCATACATGTGGAGCAGCATTACACAGAAAATATAGCAAACCCAATGGCTCCAGCATAAGCATTAAAAACCAGCTGGTAGATATGGTTACCTCTATAAGTGAAAGTGTCATTGAAAACTAGATTTTGTTGTTATCCTTATAATGTAAATATACTGTTTCACATACAGAAGCGCCTTCAACCCAGGACAAAGAAGGTTTTTTAGTCATTTAAAAATCAATAACAAAATCAATAAATGTCAGAAATTAAAATAAATTATGAATTACTGGAAGAAACAAATTAAAGTTATTGATTTTATACTACATATTACCAAATTACCACAAAATTAATGTTTGTCAATTTGAATTCTTTTGAATTAGAAAATCCATATATCATGTTCAATTTTACAGGGTTCTTGTAGATTCAAATAAAAGTTGATACTTTTCAGAGTAGGCCCATGTCCTTCTTACATCAGGCATTAAGCATTGGCCTGGGGGCCAGCCTGACACAGAACAAGGGGAATTGTCTTTAAAGTTTCATACAGGAATATATGAAGACACACAAGTCTGTGACTGACAGGTCAAGGGTGGCCTAAGAGGTGCAGGGTAATGCTGAGTATCTTGTCTAAAATGTTAGTCAGTTTGTTAATAAATAGCACCACATTTTCTCAAAACCTAGTAAACCCTTGGGTTAGTATAATCCTTTTCGCAACCTTTTGTCTTTAGGAATGTTGATTTTTTGGGACTTTGCACGTGTGTAAACAGGCAGTTAGCTCTGTCTTTGCTGGAAGGAAAGGTGCTATTTATAGGCTGCAACTCTCTACTTAGTTCTGTGTAAAACAATGATTCTCCACTGACAATAAGGAGCTATCTCTCTTCAGATTATGTATTATATCCCACCAGCTTGTTTTTATCAAAACTTGCTCAAACATAAGTCCTGAACTTTTTTTTTTTTTTTTTTAGGTTTTTGGAGACAGGGTCTCGCTTTGTGGTTCAGGCTGGCCCTGAGCTCAGCCTCAGACTCACATCACAATCCTCCTGCCTCTGCCTCCCGAGTGCTGGGATTACAGGCGTGAGCCACCACGCCCAGTACTGTGGTATGTGGTACTGGTTGCTGCTGGGTGTGGGTCTCCACACCCAGTATTGTTTTGTGGTTACCGGGGAATCGAACCTGGGTCCTTGCGCTTCCGAGACATACCACGGAGCTAACTCCCCGGCCCAAGTCCTGAACTTTTAATCCTTTTCTTAACTGTTGAAAAAGTTACTTTCCTCTTTTAACTATATTATGTAAAAGAAAGTTCTATAATTTAATATAACACTTATATAACATAAATTTCCTACTTCAGTTTTTGCTAGCACCAGGGCTTTAGCTCTGGAGGGGAGGACCGGGGTCTTGACCCTTCTTTCCAGGAAAAGATCCCTGACCCAAAATCCTTGTACACTTGTTGTATGATTTCTTCTCTCATTGGGTTCCCCTTCAATCAGTATTAATATTATTGGTTGATTATAGTTTGTCCACATTTTTGAATCTTATTGGTAACCACCACTTTGCACCTGCATTACCTCATGGATTAATTTCATAAATATCCCACTGAAAGAAGCAATCCTGGGTTACTCATGTTTGAGTTCCCCTCCTGTCCTTCTGAGGCAGAAGCTTAATTTCACAGTGAAGTTTTCCTACTCTTAACCTCCATCATTCCTAAACTTCACTCTTTAATTTTAAAGAACATGAACTCACATTTCAGACAACTAGCATATTTGGAGATAAGCTTGCTTTCCTGTATCACTAACACTGGTACATTTTTCAATGGTATAAAATAGAAGTTTTCACCAAAACCTAACCTACCTTGTGGCATGGACAAGTTTCTGCTTATGTCCATCATCATCTATGTGATAAGTGTTGTAAGTATTTCATTGCATCTGAGAAATATTCAACTTTCACAGAGGGAAATATATTATCTTAAAAGGCAAGGGAGAATAAATACCAATAGTACCTAATGTACTAGATTTTAACATTTGTACCCTACCAGCATAAATTTCTGTGCGTGTATAGTGCATTATTTTAAAAGCAGAGAGAGCTGGTGTGCAACAGAAAAAAAAATGCTGTTTGGCTTATGTTTTAATAAATTTTAGCTATAACATAAATCATCAACTCCACAAAGCTGAAAATGGCATAAAACTTCAATCTACTACTTGAATTCAGAATGGAGACCCACATATTCTTAATTTATTCACCCAGACTCACTGCCAGAACTAGATTTCAGAGCTGAATACTATACTATTATTTTTTCCAACACTATATTATTAATTTCAAAGCATGGATATAGTCTATCATGTTTGACTTTGGGTAGTAGAAAAAATAAGAAACTAAATTTCTCAAAAAGTGTGTATTAACAACAAAATTCAGTAAAGAAGCTTCAGAAATATACTTACTTCAAGAAATTCAAAAGCTGCATTTAATGTTAAATTTATCCTCTTCTAGTTAAAAAAAAAAAAACTAATCTGGTCTGTATCTGTAGAAAACTATCGCAGTCGATTTATGTTATTTCTGAGCTTCACATTTATCAACAGTACCACAGGTGCTTAGGGTAACTCCTATCATTAATTCTGGCTCATAATTATAAAATTTGGATAATCATATCCACATCTGCTATGGTGATAGAATTATAATTAAATTTATTTTAGAATAGGAAATATCCTATTATAGATGCGGAGGTCAGGAACTATCTGCCATAGTGAAATCATTGAGCCTTCATCGTCAGAATCCAATATTGCAACAGATTCCTACAGATTCTGCACAAGAGGCAGATTGTCTGTACTGTGGTTGAGAGATTGAGTTGCTCAGACTCCTTCTCCGTGCTTCCCAACACCTAGATCTAGTTCAACCCACTGTGTCCCATCTACCTTTCAAAATTCCTCACACCAACCTTCAAATTATCTCTTTCATATTGCTATGTATAAAGCCTTCAGCATGTTTTATACAATAACGGGAACTTTAATTTGGATTTTTTTTTTCCGTTAAACAACACTGATTGTCCGCTTTCAGCTCGTTTCTGTCTTTCACAAGTATATAACCTCCCTTCTCCCCTGTTATAGTTTTCAATGGCCTCCTGAAAATTTAGTGGCTCTAATGTCAAGTCAGTTTGGAGAACATGTTGCTTGCTGTATTTTACAGTTTCATACAGACATGGAAAGTTATCACTGTCTTAAAGATAGTCTAAAAAAGAGAACCACACAGCAGTTGCCATAATAAAGAGTTAAGAGGAGTTATGATTGAGGAAACTTCTACTTGAAATCACCTTCCTAACTTTTAGAGAAATAAAATAGGTAAAATGAAACCATACTTTCCCAAGATATATTAATATTCTACATAGTGCGACAGTTATACATTTTAAGTATATCATTGTGAGTTTATCTATTTTTTTGGCAATAATATAGAATTCAGTGAACCAAGAGGCTGTGTTTACATACAGTATAATTGTATTACATAACTACAAGTAATTTTAACATTTTTGCCATGAAGATTATTAACACATCATACTCACAAATATATTTACTATTTGTACATTTTCCATAGGATATGTTTAAAGTAATCAGCAAGGCTAAATTTTTAATTATCCAAATATTATAAAACTGAATATAGTTCATCAGTAATATTAGTCAATAAAATAACTGTTTTCTATTCCCATATAGTATGTTAGCAACTTTAAGAACTGATTTATGTACTACTTCAAAAACTGAGGCTCAATCTATGTTCATAACAGGCTCAGCACTTAGTTTCTTCTAAAAAGACACAAGTAGCTATTTGGTAGAACCCTAACATTAGTCCAGATCACTCAAGGTGTTCAGAACCCATTATCAGCTAAAATGTGATTATTTACATATGTATGATAGATTTAGACTTCCTTCAGTTTCCTGTATTTAATAAATTTATCTCTTAAACAAGAAACTCAACGTTTACTATTTGATTGAAATACTGGTTTCAATCTCCAGGATAAGAGAAAAATAAATAAATAAAATAAAAACTTAAAAAGGATGTTTCTCAAAGGTCTGAAGGTGAGAAATCCCTACCAATATTTTGGCCAAATGTGGATTTTATGAAGTTCTAATCCTGGCTGCTGATTCTCATTCTCTCTCTCTCTCTCTCTCTCTCTCTCTCTCTTTCTCTCTCTCTCTCTCTTTCTCTCTCTCTCTCTCTCTTTCTTCCTTATGAAGTCCCCTTTCTTGCCTCACTGCCCAGGTGCAATAGGGCAGGAGGTTAAGTGTGCTCTACTCTGTTCACATACAGACACTGTGCTTATCAGTCCAGGTCTCAAACTTATGAATGACTTCATCTAACTTGAATTACTTCTATGAGGACTGTATCTCCAAGTAAAAGTATAAGGGGTTAGTTTCACCATATAAATTTTTGTGAGACACAAACATTCGTTTTACAATACCCCAGTGACATAGATTGAAAATATGTATTACCTTTTCATCACCTTAAAAATAATATTAAAAGTCAACTAACTCTCACTGGAAATTGGATTAAGTATAACAAGTTTAAAGGAGGCAAAGAGATTACAAGGAATAAAATGAAACATTTAGGAATTCCTAACAAGCTATTTAAAAGTACTCAATGGACAATGCTGCTAAAATAAGGTAAGATACTATAAGTTGTTATTGTAAGAACCCACACAAGTATAAGCAGTAAGGTAGGAAAGGAAGATAAGACTCTAGTTTATAGAGATCAACTGAACTCAAGGTCCCAGGGAAATAGACTTCTATACTAGCTATACCACCTATATGTTCAATCATTAATGTCAATATGTAAGCGACAAGCATGTTGGTATATAAGTTCTAAAACATAAGGTCACTTATTAAACTGAGACCAGTAAGACAATAGAAGGGCTAAAACCTGAAGGGAGTACAGAAATTGCAGGGGAAGAGTAAGTTTGTCTGCATTAACCTGTTACATAAGTATGATAATCAGGAAATTCTACGAGTATCACTCTATAAGCAATTTAGAAACATGACAGAGGACCCTCTGTACTTCTGAACCATGTTATATCCAAAGTCCTCCAGGCCTTGTACAATTTAGCTTTTTCCAGGACACTCTGTTCTCACTGTTAGCTAAGTGCCAGCATCCTGAGCATTTCTCTGAGAGCACTGCCTCTCATAGTCACAAACTAGGTCATGTCCATCAGAAACTCCCATAAACGCAGGGCTCTGGGAACCACAGGTTGGCATGACCTACACCAGGCTAGTCGTGCTTTCAGTTTTAAATTCTACCTTTCCCAGATGAGCACAGATCCTGCACATGCCTCCTGAAACTACTTATCATGACCTAAAACAAAATAAGAACAGAAAAGAACGTTGTCATGATAGGCCATGGCTTCTTCAGACAACTCTTATTCTAAAATAATTCTCAACAATATTCATGAGAGCAAAACATTAATTGCATCATTTAGATTATAAACAACTTGCATAATTTTACTTGGACACACAAATTGCTCTCAAATTTCATTTGTCTAAGATCTGGAGGACTCTTTAGAATGAATAATGACCACCAAATAAAATAAGTACATATTTAAGGAGAAAAGAAATCCTAGGACCAACTTGATCTTTTCAGATATAAAACCTTTGAAAAGAAGTGTAAAAAGTGCTTTATCCTGGTCTGTGGCACACCATGCATGCTCTTCTATAGTCCTATATAAATTTGACATAGTTAGTGCATTTTTCAAGCAGGATTATCTTTTGGCTTGAAAACAATGTATATTTTCCAAAGCTAATGCCTGTCCTATTTGATCTTTGAATTTAAGTAAGAGTTTAAACACTGATATAACACTTGCAATGCTATTAACAGTCATCTTTGCTGCTAAGAATGCACATTAAATAATCAAGCTACTATAATCATTCCGTAAAACTCAAGTCATCTTGAAGATACATCAAGTAAATTATATTTGGTCAAAACTTACAAGTGGATAATGAGCATCGACCGTGATCCACACAGCTAGCAGCGATTATGGTCCTGCTGTGAGACCTGCTTGTGGGCAATCTATTTTGATAATTACTTCAAATAGCAATAGTATATTAAAACATTTAACAGTATATCAACAAACATTATGAAATTGGGGCCCAGTGTAATGTTATATCTAAGCAAAGTGTTGCTACAGTGTAGAATATATAAATGAGTATGTAAAAATTTTACTTTCATCTCTGATCATTAGACTGAGTTAAAAAAATAAAATTCACATGGCCTATACTTTTCTATAAATCTTTAAAAACAATTGGGAAAAAAGGAAAACAGAGAGCTAATACATTTAACAAACAGTAATGTCTACTGTTTGTTCTCCTATCTTCATATTACTTACAAGTTCAGACTCATTAGCCGCCTCACAAAGCATCTCAACTTAGTGCAGCTGGTTATTCAGTGCATGTTATAGATCATTGCTTTTTAGTGAAAACTTTACTTTTAAAGAACCTAATGGTTAGCAATTTTACTCCGTGGGAGTTCTAGCAACAGGTAGAGATAGTTTGGTTGTCAGAATTCTGCACTGGTAGAAAATATGGAAGGTAAGAGTGTTAGGATTTAGTAAGAAGTCCCAGGACATGACAACACATACGACAGCCTGCCACACACAGGGCAACCTTCATACAAATGTCGACAGTGTAGAGCTTAAGAACCATGAATCCAGTGATCCACTGTGTCCACATGGCAAAGTGCAACATCAAGACCAGAACATCAATGGATGCAGGGCAGATACCTGAGCAAAGTAAGCCCATGGAGGCCCTGGACCTGGGTAACTTGAGAGGAGCCTGGGGAAAATGAAACATGAGCTACAGTGCCATGAGAAGAAGGCTGAAAAAATTCTGTTGATGACAAGCCACGTGACTACTGCAGCATCAACGGTGTCTCTTCATTTTGTGCATCCTTCTGCCCATTTAAGGTCACTCGCTGTAGTCGTTCTAGCGTCAGGGTGCTGTGTGGCCCAGGATCAGGTTTGCGTTCTGAACAGAGAGAATGAGTGTGCAGAGTCACAACGCAGACTCGGGCTCTTCCATTGTATTGAGGGCTACATAGGCTTATACAGAACAAGATGAATGGAAGTGATTATGAACTCGTAGGGGCACAGGCCTGTGGCTGCTTTTTTTGCATTTTATGGTTAGCTCTGGGCAGAGCGAAGGAGTCAAGACTAGAGGAGGAACAGGAGGCCCCCAAACAGCTATCGGTCAATTTCTATGCACTGGAGTGAGCATGCTCGAATTCCTGAGTGTCTCCAGGAGAGAAATACATGTGGCATACTTGACTGAACCAGACTTGAGTTTCTCCTTCAACTAATATTCACCTAAGACAATAATAACAGAATTTTTCTGTAACACATTCTTACAGCCTAAGCACCAAGATGCCAGGATGCAAGCAGCATACATCCAATACCTTCCTGGAGAAGAGAAACCACGAAGTGACTTTTGCCAGATGCATCCCTGCATCACAAATATACGGGTATCTTCTGATGGATATGCACATGGATATGCACAGAAATGAACTACATCATTCAGGACATAAGAGAATTTCAAGTATTTGGAAGAAGGTTCCCAAGCATTACTCACAGAATTGTTCAGGTAAAGGAATATGCTTTTAGACAGTAATCAAAATTTCTTGAGAATAGAGAAATGTAAAATACTGTTTTTTAAATTTTAAAATAGTACAACACAAATTGAGATGAGGAAGGGAAGGGGGGGGAAAAAGAAGAACCCAGAGATATCATGTACAGGTACAAATCCTCAAAGTTGAATATAATCATAATGTATAGCTAAAATGCACCAATAAACCCAAAGGGGAGAGAAAAAAGCTGATAGAATAAAGACACAGCAGGAGCAAAACAAACAAACAAAAAACCCAAAACAACTGAATGGAAAATTATTCCTCCTACTTCTTCCTGTATAAGTTCTACAGCCTGATGCTTTTATTAAACTTTTCCTTTTTATTGAGTCATAGACACCATACTGAAAACTACAACTGTCCTTGAAAGCAAAGATTCAAGTTAAACATAGAAAATCAATGTCTACTACTAATAATAATGATTTAGTATGCAGCAAAACCTGGTACTGGCTTCTCTAAATCACAGATTAATTGGATAGTGTGCGAAAAGGACTTTGCCTGAAAAAATGAACCAACCCATTTCAAAGGATGGGGTTACCATATAAAGGTTAGCAGACTAACATACCACATTCCATCTGTGTGAGCAAGCCAGTCTGTATTCCTGTAACTCCAGTGATTCAGGAAAGGAGATCACCCTCTCCACTGATTCTGATGGAGACAAGAAGATCCCATGTTTGAGGCCAGCTCTGACAACGTATTGAACACCTGTCTCAAAATTTAAATAAATAAAATAATCTGAAAATGTAGCTCGGTGGTATCGTGCTTACCTAGCACACACAGAACATGTGTTCAGGCACTAGCACTATGAAGAACACTAATAACATATTATAGTGTAAGGTGTGTATGTATATCCTATGTCCTCTACATGAATCTGATTCCTGGTCTTTCTAGCCCCTCTAAAGTATAAAAGAGTTAAAACATATAGAGAAAAAAAGTTTCTAAATATGCGCTAACACACATGAAAGGGAATAAGTAGTGTTATCAGTTCCATTTTATCTGCCAAAAATACACTGAAATTCAAACTCCAAACACCTGTGGATATGTCCTTGCTTGTGATATTAATAGAGCGAAGAGGAAGTCTCTATGAGTGGTTCTATTTCAATACAACTAAGAACACTCTCTACTGTAACCAAAACTGTACTCGAACTTCTGAGTCATAGGCCTGCACAGGACTAACGTGGCTTTCCCTCCCTGTACTCCTAGAATCCAATTCACATAGTATCCTGTGTTACATTAGTTTGGCAAAAGTGGTCCACTGTGGCTGTATGAACATTTGATGCATATATCTCGACTCTACCTTGTGCTCGGCAGGAATCGTATCAAGTCGGTTGGTCAGAAATCTTCATCCTTGATGTTTCCATTAAGTAATTTTCCATTCACTGACCCTTCCTTTACTCTTGACTATGAATCCCTCTGGGCCTTGTTGAAGTTAGAGCACACACAATCTCTCCTCCCACTATAAAAGCCCTCCGAGGGGTACTTATTCCTATTACTGTACTCCCCTGCCACAGAAGGGTGTCGTCAGAATCAAAACCAAGAGAGTGCACAGGAGTAAGGAGAGGCAGGCAGGTGACAATGGGGGAGGAACGGGGCACCCAGCAGTGAAGGGACACCGAGGACTACAGACCACTAGCATCCAGGTAAGGGAAGACTATTCCACAAATAAAAGGGACACTCCTACCCTTTGATTTGGAATTTTTAGCTGCCAACATTATTACACAGCATCTTCCTGTTTTTTGTTTTAAGCTACCTGCTTGGTGATCCTTTGTGATGGCAGCCTTGAGAAGCATACAAGGAAATGAGGTGATCTCTGGGACTGTGATAAGCCAACTGCATGGGGAGGTAGATGCACACATAGAACAGGCAAGGGATCCCCCCGCAGCACATAAAGCACAGGGATAGAACAGTGCGACCGTCTTGTCCTCTCATCTGGGGGCAGAGGACTGGCTATTGGGAGTTCAAATCCAAGAACCTACACTGATCCAACATCAGAGACCCACCTGCATGGGTTTGAAATAGGATTTCAGCACCCAAAGATTCCATCACGCGCTACCAGGCAGGAACTCAGAAACACCAAAATATGTGATGTGCATCTAGAGCTGGAAGTTTACTATAGATTCATAGGATGTACTGTTTCTGAGTGTGGTTAAATTTGAAATATCCCTCCGCACAACACAAGGCAAAGCCAGCATGTGTTTCAGTCTCTCAAGCAAGAGCAGAAAAGGTTCAATAGTTTTTAAGAAGTAGAAAATGAATTCTATTTAATAGTTACTGTCATTTAAATAGTAATTGGAATTTGTTAGCATTTTAATAGTTATTAGCCAAAATTTAACTACCACTTATTTGTTAGTGGGTCAGACATAACCCCGGTGGATTACATGCATCACTTTGAATTAACCAAGGGCACCTGGACGGTCGGGTCTGTGTAAAGCTGTGATTAGCAAAGGAACGTCTGTCCATTGGGGAACCGACTCCTGGGTCACAGCAAATGCAGCTCCACAAAGGCAAAATCTGGCCTTTACCTAAAAATAACAATCAGCAACTATCTGTATGTTTTAGTTGTGTACTTCACCGCTCCATACATATTAACTAAGGATAAATAGGGTCAGAAGCGTAGATCTCACCTTATTCCACTTTCCTGTTTGGCTGTTTGAAGACACCGCTATTTTTGGGAAAAATGTCCCCGCATAACATCAGGCTAGTGCCCAAATCCACCAACTTCCCACTTCATGTCATATAACTTTCAAACAGTTAGAAATTTGTATTTGCGTGAATATCACTGATTAACAGAAAAAGCCACTAATCAATAATGCTTGTGACACAGTCTTACATTAGGACTTACATAACCCAGACCTTTCCTGCCCTATGGGAAGCACCAGAAGACCAATCCCGGCTTATTCATCGCACAGGTATTGGCTCAACACCCCCACCCCACCATGGGCGGAGGGTGCCATTGGTTGGCTGAAAGCAATAAATATCGCAGATATGTTCATGGGCTGGAATCCTTGGAAACTCATCTCAAGGGCCTTCAGAGACAGCCGTCACAAGTTAGTTTTGGTAGTTTAGCAGAAACCCAGTTTTTTTTTTTTTTTTTTTTTTTTTTTTTTTTTTTTTTTTTTTTTTTTTTTTTTTTTTTTTTTTTTTTTTTTTTTTTTTTTTTTTTTTTTTTTTTTTTCAGACAGGGTCTCGCTTTGTGGTTCAGGCTGGCCCTGAGCTCAGCCTCAAACTCACATCACAATCCTCCTGCCTCTGCCTCCCGAGTGCTGGGATTACAGGCGTGAGCCACCACGCCCGGCACTGTGGTATGTGGTACTGGTTGCTGCTGGGTGTGGGTCTCCACACCCAGTATTGTTATGTGGTTA
>PVIR01038292.1:0-14859 GCA_004026965.1 Petromus typicus
CTTCAGGTCCAGGACGCCCGGAGAGGAGGACAGCTTCTGGTCCCGGGCCTCCCCGCTGTGCAAGGGGGTCTGGGCGGGGGCTGCTCCAGGCACGACCTGGCGTTTCCGCGGACGCGCCCGCTCCCCCTTCTCCGCACCCACCGCAGACAGGCAGACGGGTTTCAGTGAAAACAGGGACAACCAGGGTTAATTTCCAGGGAACGCCGGGGCGGCGGCGGCAGGGGCGAGTGTGAGGCGGCGGCGGGGGAATCGCGGCGGGCGGAGCGCACTGCGCAGGTCAGCGGGCGCGGCGGGCAGCGCGGTGCGGGGCTGGGCGCGGCGGGGCGGGCGGCGGGAAGGCGGCGGCGGCCGTCCGAGGTGCGCCGGGCGGGCGGCGGGAGGGCGGGTGGGGGGCGGCCGGGCAACCTGGGCCGGGCGCGGGGCGGAGCCGCCCGAGGAGCTGCGCGCGGCGGTGCGGGCCGTCGGCGAGGGGCGCGGCTCGGCTCGGCTCCGGCTCCGAGGTCCGGCCGGCGGCCCTGCCCTGGTCGCCGCCGCACAGCCCGGCGAGCGAGCGGCCCGGCGCGGGGCGCGGGGCGTGGGGCGTGGGGCGCGGGGCGCGGCCGCGGGCGCCGTCCTAGCGGGGGCGCGGGGACATGCGGTCTGAAAAGTCCCTGGCGCCTGCGGCGCCCGGTGAGCCCCGGGGCCCGGACGGGGAGCCGCAGGACGCCGCGGACTTCCCGGAGGCCGGCGGCGCCGGGGGCTGCTGCAGCAGCGAGCGGCTGGTCATCAACATCTCGGGGCTGCGCTTCGAGACGCAGCTGCGCACCCTGGCGCTGTTCCCCGACACGCTGCTGGGGGACCCGGGCCGCCGCGTCCGCTTCTTCGACCCGCTGCGCAACGAGTACTTCTTCGACCGCCACCGGCCCAGCTTCGACGCCATCCTCTACTACTACCAGTCGGGGGGCCGCCTGCGCCGGCCGGTCAACGTGCCCCTGGACATCTTCCAGGAGGAGATCCGCTTCTACCAGCTGGGCGACGAGGCCCTGGCGGCCTTCCGGGAGGACGAGGGCTGCCTTCCCGAAGGTGGCGAGGACGAGAAGCCGCTGCCGTCCCAGCCCTTCCAGCGCCAGGTGTGGCTGCTCTTCGAGTACCCCGAGAGCTCAGGACCCGCCAGAGGCATCGCCATCGTGTCCGTGCTGGTCATCCTCATCTCCATCGTCATCTTCTGCCTGGAGACGCTGCCCCAGTTCCGGGCAGAGGGGCGCGGGGGGAGTGGCGACGGCGTGAGCCGCGTGGCCCCGGCATCCAGAGGCAGCCAGGAGGAGGACGAGGACGAGGACGACCCCTATACCTTTCACCGCGGCCTCGGCCCCGGGGGCGTGGGGGCCGGGAGCTCCGCCTCTCTCAGTGCTCTCGGGGGCTCCTTCTTTACCGACCCCTTCTTCCTGGTGGAGACGCTCTGCATTGTGTGGTTCACGTTTGAGCTGCTGGTGCGCTTCTCCGCCTGCCCCAGCAAACCAGCCTTCTTCCGCAACATCATGAACATCATTGACTTGGTGGCCATCTTCCCCTACTTCATCACCCTGGGCACCGAGCTGGTGCAGCAGCAGGAGCAGCAGGCGGTGAGTGGAGGGGGCGGCCAGAACGGGCAGCAGGCCATGTCCCTGGCCATCCTCAGGGTGATCCGCCTGGTCCGCGTGTTCCGCATCTTCAAGCTCTCCCG
Organism: Petromus typicus; assembly: GCA_004026965.1. Taxonomy (NCBI): domain Eukaryota; kingdom Metazoa; phylum Chordata; class Mammalia; order Rodentia; family Petromuridae; genus Petromus; species Petromus typicus. The sequence goes on from PVIR01038292.1 coordinate 1,703, forward strand.
CCACTCCAAGGGGCTGCAGATCCTGGGCAAGACCCTGCAGGCCTCCATGAGGGAGCTGGGGCTGCTCATCTTCTTCCTCTTCATCGGCGTCATCCTCTTCTCCAGCGCCGTCTACTTCGCCGAGGCCGATGACAGCGATTCGCTCTTCCCCAGCATCCCGGATGCCTTCTGGTGGGCTGTGGTCACCATGACCACGGTGGGCTATGGGGACATGTACCCCATGACTGTGGGGGGCAAGATTGTGGGCTCGCTGTGTGCCATCGCCGGGGTCCTCACCATCGCCCTGCCCGTCCCGGTCATCGTCTCCAACTTCAACTACTTCTACCACCGGGAGACGGAGCAGGAGGAGCAGGGGCAGTACACGCACGTCACCTGCGGGCAGCCTGCGCCCGACCTGAAGGCGGCTGACAGTGGACTCGGCAAGCCTGACTTCTCCGAGGGCCCCCGGGAGCGGAGACCCAGCTACCTTCCCACGCCGCATCGGGCATATGCAGAGAAAAGGATGCTCACCGAGGTCTGAGCCCGTAGGCCTCCAGGAGAAGGGACGTGCTGAGCGGACGTCCCTGAGGCTCTTTCTTATCTCCACGACTCCCCCTGGACTCGGCCCCTGCACCCACTGCAAGGCACCCAGACCCAGAGCCTGGGTCATCAGCCTGTTGCTTGATCCCTGCAGCATTCGTGGTTCATCCACCTGAGTGATATTTTTGAAATTGCAATGGTGCCATCCGGTCATGTCCATCTTCTGTCACGTGGATGAGATGTACCTTTATGTCTGACCTCCCTCAAGACTAACTTCTCCTTTCTGGGACTTGTAGTATCTCTAGGAAGAGCCATGTGGATAGGACAGAAGCCAGCAGCCACCCTCAGGTACAGCCTCCCCTCAGCCTTCGCCTGTCCGGAGGCTGGAAACAGCACTCAGTCTGCCGTTAAGCCCTGTGCCCTGTAACATCGGCTGGTCACCCCCCAGAGGACAGAGAGAGCGTCTGGTTACACAGCCTCCAGGCGTACTAGTTCTGGATGGAGCTGCAGCAAAGCAGGTGCAGCAAGACCTCCAAGAGCACCGACGGTCCATCCCGGGCCAGCGGTCCCTGGGTTTCCCAGGGGTGAGCCAGAGTCAGCGGACAGCAGTCTCTGGCCGAGACTGTCTTCCCGTGCTGCTCCTGCCTTTGAGTCTCCAGGAGGCTCCTTCCCAGAGCCAGCACTCTTGTGCCAGTGCCTTCCTGTGCAGAGGGGTTGGAAACAGGAACCACAGAGCACGGAAGGGCAGCTGCATGGAGTCGGGCAGCTGGCTCGGCCGCGAACTTGAAGTTGCCATCTCGGAGGGCAGCAGACTCTGACACAGGCGACAGTGTTGCCTCTGCCGTCTGCCTGCCCCTTTCCAGAGTCTGACTGGGGGTCGCAGCTGAAGACTACAGCAAATTTGTCAGAAGTCTGCAGAGCCTGACACGCACACTGGTGCCAGCCCAGGCTGCTCCTGGGCACTGCCATCTTTGGAGGGGGTCGGCCCTGAGCCCTGTTGGAAGCTCCTGCCGCCTGCTTGGGCAGACACTGCCCTGCCTGTCCTCTGAGCCGTGAGCCGCGTGTGGCCTGCTCTGCCTGGTAAGGTAATGAGGTGGGGCGCCGCTCTTCTGTCCTGAACCCCGCTGGCCCATCCCACCGCCCCCGCCCCCTCTGCTCTCCCAGTAGCATCACTGTTCATTTTTGCCTTTGATAAACCATGCTGTTCCACTCTGATCTCTCCTGGGTGCAGTTTTGAAAGGATTGTTACCACATTTTGAATTTTCTATCTATGCTTTAAGACACTTTGATGAGAATTTTTTTTTAGAAAATTATTTTCTTGAAGAGCGATGTAGGAGGAATGCCTTTTGAAGGTCCTGCTGAGGGGCTTCTGTGAGTGCCAGATTCAAATCTGGATCTTGCTTCAGCTTTGCAGGGTGAGACAGCCCCTCTCCGAGCCCCATTTCCCTGTCTGTTAAATGGGAACATCAATGTCTTTCCCTCCCTACCTCCCAGGGACTGCCAGTGACCTCATCTGGGAAGCCGGGGAAGACACTGTGCAAATACGTGAACTAAAGGACTGAATTTGAGTTCTAGTTTCTCGCCCTGGCTTCCCCATCTTCCAGAGGCAGGGCTTTCCTCTAGAGTTTCTGCCCTGGATCCAGAGCCCAAGAAACAGGCCGTTAACTTCTGAACCCCCTCCGTGTTCTGTCTGGCTGGGCCGCCATCTTTCTCCCCACCTTGAGAACACAGGATAGTTTTGAGATGGGCATGGTGGGACCCTCCTAGGGCGGAGGTCACCTGGCCCGAGTTTGCGTTTCCAAACCTGAAATGCAGTGGGACGCAGGTGTGCATGAGTCACCGGCCAGGAGATCTCTTTTCCAGACTGCTTCAGTTACTCCTGCTCTGGGGAGGAGGAGCAGGGCCTGCCCTGGAGGCCGCAGCGGCTCCCGGCTGAGGGGGTGTCGGGCCCGCATGCACACACCTCTCCTTGTGTGTGATCGTCCTCATCACCATCCCTGCGCAGACATTGCCTTTCAAGGTAGAGCATGCTTGAGAGCGAGAGGACTGTGCAAAGCCAGGCTCTCCAGGGACTCCGGTTGCCGTAGCAACCTTCCAGACTGTTCTCTCTGTCGCCGATTCAAGTATCAAGGGAGAACACACTCCATATTCCCAGCTTCTCGAGTGAGCGCTCTTCCCATCACTGTGTAAAGCTGGCGGGGCCACGCCACCAGGGCCACTGGACCCGCAGTGGCGGAGGAAACGTCCCAGCACTTCCACGCCAGAACTGTCTTCCTGCTTCCTCACCAAGACCTTGAGCTGCCTCTTCTTACCCCGATTGTTCAGAAACTTGAATACTAAGCAATTCCCCATGGAGCCAGTGACTTTAAGGCGGCAAGGGGACGACTTACTCTCATGGGCTATACGTGAACAGCACTAGTCTTAGGTCTCTGGAGGCTCTTCCCAGCTCTCAGAGAGGCGGGGGCAACTGAGACCCCTCCTCCCAGGGGACAGTGGCTCCTGGGAAAGTCCCCTGGGCGGCCCTCCGGAAGTCTCCAAAGGAAACAGAGCATTGGCCCACCTGGCTCTGTGCAGGACTTTGCCCAGTGCCCCCGGGGCCCTGGGTGTCCCGCACAGAATGGTCCAGACATCAGGAGGCTGTGTCCACTGCTGTCCTGTTGCTGTGATGGGGGACAGACACCACAGCCGCAGGGAAGGTGACTCATGCTCTCCTCCACCTGACTGGAGCTGGGGGCCTTCCAGAGGCCAGCGACGCGGGACCGTGGGTGCCCAGCGTCCCCAGGAGAAGGGGGACCCCGGCCGCTTTTGCACCTGAGGTAGGTCCACCTGCGGGGGAGACATTGGAACTCGGGGTGGCGGGCGCGGAGCTGGGAGGACGCGCACCCGGAAGCCTGGTGCCCTGCCTGCGTGAGCGGCGAGTCTGTGTCTGCCCCCAGCACCTTTGCCCCCTCCTCTCCGCCCTGTTCTCTCACAGCCGCCCCGCCCTTTACCATGTCTCCTCCTCTGCGTCTTCCCTTCCATCTTCCTTTCACCCTCCCTTTGCTTCTGTGTATTTTCTTCTGTTCTCTCCTTCCTTCTGGCTTTCTCTCTGTGGCTTTTAACCCCCTTTCCCTACCTCTGCCTGTTCTGGGGGTGGCGACACCTAGGCCGTTTCTGCCAAGGTGGCCCCTTGGCTCCAGGCCAGCTGTGATCCGGCCGCGCAGGTCAGCCTCCGGCCGAAGGGCCCCCTTCCTGAGGTCAAGAACACCGTCCTGACAGGTGCCTGATAAATACCTGCTGCTTGGCACCGGAGCAAGCTCACCTCAGGGTGCCCTGAACATGTGAGCTTCTTGCAGAGGTGGAGGGAAGAAGGCTCCGGGGAGACCCGAGTGCAGCCAGCCCAGAGAAAGCCTCGGCTCAGGGCTGGCTTGGAAATCGGCCACTTGCAGGTCCGTGTGGCCTCCAGTCAGCTCTGGGTCCCTCTGCGGGGAAAGGTTCCCACTCCCGGGGGCCGAGGTAGGGGACACTGCCTGGAGGGGCACTGCAGGTTCAGCGTGTGTTACTGTCGTCCGGGGCTGTGGGCTGTGGGGTTCGGTCTCCCCCACACCAGGACCTCCGACCCCCCCACCACCACCACCGCAGGGCTGTTGGATTAGCACCAGAGTTCGGAGGTGACAGAAGTGTCCTAGATTGTGTCGCAGGATTCCAGACGTTACCCAGGGAGAGGGAGCACCGAGTGGGTGAGCAGGTCTGACGAGGTGAGCGGCGCTGGAGGCTGGGCCTGCGTGTCTGGGGGAGCAGCGGTGTGTCCCTCAGCTGCGGGAGGACGCTTTGGAGCGGTCCGCCGCCGCCGTGCTTGTTCTGTGTAACATAAAGAACAGACTCTGTATGGGTGCGTGTGCACGCGTGCATGTGTGTCTGCCCCCGCGTATGCATTAATTTTGGCAGTCAAACTACGGTGCTTTCCGTTTCTCTAAAGCTGTGCCAAGGGATGTTTCTGGTAAATGAGGAGTGTGACAAGCACGTGCGGAGCCGGTGCCCAGCGAGGTGGGCACGCCTCACTGCACATGTAGCTCGCGAGTGTGCTGGAGGAGTTCACGCTGTGTGGGCCAGATAGATAAACACCCCCAGACCAAATCCGCCCTGCCGGAAGCTCTGAGCCCTGCAGGAAATGCCACAGGAGCTGAGGCTGTTTGCCCAGCCCGTGCCCTGCACCCTCCTTGTGGTGCTTGCTGGCCCTTCGCTGCCCTGTGACCAGAGCCCCACAGTCGGGAGTGCTGGCACACCCAGCGAGGAGGGCCTGCCGCCGCGTGGACCCGACCTTTGCTCATGTCCATCAGACCTCGCTCCTGTGCCCGGTGCTCTCCTGCCCTCCCTGGGGTACTCAGGCGGTGTCTCGCTGTCCTGCTTCCCCTGATCCCTTGTCTCTGGCCAAGCCCTTGCTTTGGGTGGTATTTCTGTTTGCTCCCAGAGAATGCCACCCCAGGACAGTCCGGCTGGCACTGCCATCTTGGCTGTGATTGGTTCTGCTATTGCTGCCATGGGAAGGGAAGTGTGGCATCAGTGTAGGAGGTCACGGTCACTTCGGCGAGGAAAAGCTAGCCGCTCTGCTGTGGCAGACTCTGTGGACCGGGCTGCACAAGTGTCTCTTGGCAGATAAGGTCTGGATTGTCGGGGATCGGAGGAGGACATGGTCACTGGGGGGAGGACAGCCGGGCGTGTGGCAGGGCTTCCTGCTCGGGGCTCGGGTACCTGGGGCCTGGAGAGCACCATGCTCGGCACCGCCCTCGGCTCTAGCTTGAGAAAGTGGCCCACCCCACACCCTATCCCTCCGTGGCCCTCACAGTCTGGCTTTACCTGGCACCTGAGAGGGGGGTAGTAACCTGTCAGTGACACTTGAACGGTTACCCCGTAGGTCAAGGTCACTCCATTCCCGGAGTGAAGGAGAAAGTGAGGCCTGGGCTGCAGTAGACCCTAGTGCTGGCCTGACTGCGGCGATCGCTCGAGCTGTTTGGGTTCCAGCCCTGCCGGGGTTCCTGACACCTCCTTCCAATACAACTCCAGCCTCACTGTTTCTGCAGAGAGGACCCCCCACCCCAGTCGGGGCCCTGGCAGGGATGCCTGGCCCACTCTAGGACATTCTGCACCCTGTAGCAGCCTCTGATGAGGGCTGCGGAAGCAAAAACACGTGGACAGACAGACAGACAGACAGACCCTGGCTCCTGGTGAGAGCAGAACCGACACTTCAGAGGAAATTGCTGCCACACAGTTGCTGGCTGGTGCTGCTATTTTTGATGTGCTCTCTGCTCTCCGGGCCTGATGACCGCTGTCTCCAGGAGACAGACAATCCTGCTCCTGGCAGCAGAGAAGGAACTCAGATACTGACTGCAGATGGTCCGAGGGCCTGGCAGGGGCGGCATGGCATTGCTCCCTCCTCTCCAGGAGGGCGGGCAGCTCAGGCTGGGGTATCCTTGCCCAGCTCTGATCTGATCTCAGCCTCCCGGAGAGCAGAGCCCTCCCTTCAAGCCAGGCTGCTGTCACTCACAGGCTCTGTGGGTGGAGCTCTGCACCCTGGTGGGAGGCAGAGGAGCCTTGGTGGAGCTTGGACCCCTCTCCTACCGGATAATGCTCCAGCCACCTCAGTTTCCCCTGCTGTCAGGTCACAACAGTGATCTATCTCCTGGGGTGGTGAGGAAGGTTGGGCAAGTTGGTGTACGGACGGACAGATGGTGCCTACAGTGGTGGGCGCCGTGTAAGTGTTGGCCATTAGGGTCACTTCAGTCCTGAAAGGAGGCAGAAGAGGCGGACAGGTTGTTTCCCTCTTTGGTGGACAGGAATGCGAGGCTCAGTGGGGTCGGAACAAGTTCAAGGGCACGTGGCTACATGTGGCTTCCCATTGCTGGATCGGGAATCTGCGCCGGTATGATAGGGCTGGACAGAAGGAGTGGCGTTGTGGTCCTAAGTGTTTCATAGGCTGTTAAATTTACGGGCCAGTTGGTGTGTGATGAAAAAGCTGCAGGCTCTGGTGCCTTTCTGCATAGGGCTCTAAAAGTACACAGTAATGTCTGCATCTGCGTCCGAGTCCAGCCCTGTCTCTGCGTCTCAGCCTTGGGGGCGTCCTTCTGTAGAGCTTCTATCCAACGAAGCCCCATTCCCTTTGTTGTGGTCCACTCCGCATGTGCGGGCTGCCCCGTTGACCCACCTGTCCTTTCCCCGGAGCTTTGACATGTCCGGGGTGTGTTCCTGTCCCTCTTCTTCCTGTAAAGGGAGGTGCTAGGAACCTCAGAGCTGGAGGAGCCAGGCTCCCCTGCACTTGGAGTCTCCGTGTGCTGCTCCCTAACTAAATACCAGCTCCTGCAGCCCTGTGCCGGCCCCAGCACCCTCCCATGGTCCCTGCGGCTTCCCGTGCAGGACCCAGCCCAAGGCAGGCGGTGTGACCGTGACCCCGGCTTTGGAGAGAGTCTTGGGTCTGTGCCTCCCCTGACCTCGCTGAGCATCAGTTTTGTCGTCTGCAGAACAAGGCCCTATCACCGCTGGCCTCGGTGGTTATGACAAGGGCCAGATGAGGTGCCAGTTAAGGTCAGCAGAGTGTGAGCTCTGAGTAGGGCCCGGCTCCGGAGAATAGACAGGCCCTGGTGAAGCGGGGACCCTGTGAGCCGGGGCCACCTGCACCCTCAGAGAGAGTCAGGGGCCCTGGCAGCTGCAGCTCTGTTCCTCAGAACCAGCACTGAAATGAAAAACAATCTGAGTATCTCTGTTTTACCAGAAGGCCCTTTGCCCAGAGGATTCACAGCGGTATTCGTTTCAGTGATCACGTCTACGATGTGACTTAGTCCCCAGAATGCCCTCCAAAGACATCTTGGAATAGGGTGGGGAGACTGGTAATAGTAATTTTCAGCAAGCACTGATTCCAACCACACTAGAATGAGGATGTGAACTTAGACTTTGCCCAGGCACCCGGGCATTGCCAAAGGCCGTCCTGAGGTTGCGGAGTGACTGGACATGAAAGCTGGGAGGGGCTGCAAGTGCCCATTCTTAAGAAGGGGGAAACTGAGGCAAAGAAGCAAAATAACTAACCCAAGGACACACAGGTCCCGGGCCAGAGCTGGGTCTGGGGCCCACGCTTCCTGTTCTGGTCCCAGCATCCTGTTCCATAGCAGTGCAACCTCAGGGTTACAGCAACTTTCTTTTTTGAATGAATAACTCCATTCATTTCCAACCTTCCGAAGCACTTTAGCAGTGCTGCACATAGACAGTGGAACTAAGGAAGCTTGAACTCACCTGCCTCCTCCCCCGTCTTTCCAGGGCCCAAGGCAGCTGGAGGAATCCACAATAAATAGTAGCTTCTGGATTTTACAAGTGTTATTGCTCTAGTGTGGACCACAGGTCTTTCCATGCTGGGCAGAGAGATTAATGTGCCAGCCCTGACCTTGGCAGCCACACTGGGGCTTCCAGTCTCTGAGATTAAGGGGTTCTTTAGCCTCTCAAAGCTTGGCTTTTCTGTTAAATTTAATAACCAGGCTGAAGGGAGACCCACGGATTGGAAGTCAGGAAAGCAGGGGGCTATTTGATAGAGGAAGGGCGGATGCAGAAGGTTGGGTTCCTGACCAGCAGTGCAGTGTCTTGGGCTCCGGGAGCCGTACGTGAGCCCTGGACTCTTCCCTTCACCTGCCACCTTGGTGGAGAGAGAAGATCCTGCTCTGTCCAACGGCCCCAGCACCCTCCCATGGTCCCTGCGGCTTCCCGTGCAGGACCCAGCCCAAGGCAGGCGGTGTGACCGTGACCCCGGCTTTGGAGAGAGTCTTGGGTCTGTGCCTCCCCTCACCTCGCTGAGCATCAGTTTTGTCGTCTGGTCTAAGTTCACATCCTCATTCTAGTGTGGTTGGAATCAGTGCTTGCTGAAAATTACTATTACCAGTCTCCCCACCCTATTCCAAGATGTCTTTGGAGGGCATTCTGGGGACTAAGTCACATCGTAGACGTGATCACTGAAACGAATACCGCTGTGAATCCTCTGGGCAAAGGGTCTTCCGGTAAAACAGAGATACCCAGATTGTTTTTCATTTCAGTGCTGGTTCTGAGGAACAGAGCTGCAGCCGCCAGGGCCCCTGACTCTCTCTGAGTTTTTATAAGTCACAGGACCGGAGGCAGGGTGAGCAGAGCTCCAAGCGGCCATGGTGGCTGAGCTTCAAGTCAGACAGTGGTCCAGCCGCCACAGAGCAGTTTGGCTGGGCTGGAAACAGAAGGTCTGCCCCCCAGAGGCAGCTCCCATACCTCAGCCATGGGCGCACACTCCCCTGGGAGGGCGCACGTGGGACCCGAGGAGCCCAGCACACTTGCCCTTGCAAGCACAGCCTTCTACAATCTAGAAATGCGCAGAATGCCAGGTGTGGTGGTGCAGCCCGTAACCCCAGCACCCTGGGAGGCTGGGGCAGAACGGTTAGGTCTTATACCAAAATAAAAAACTAAAAGGGATGGAGATGTAGCTCAGTGAAGAGGAGTTGCATTCAGTACACACACACATCCTGAAGAGCAGATCACAGAGCCCCTACTGTAAACTACACGCCTCCCTCCGTGACCTGCCCTGAGTTATGAGATTCGGCCTCTGGAGCAAAGATGATGCAACATTAAGAAATCCTGGAAGGCTGCAGACACAGGCCTGGATTTCTGATTTCTTCTGAAAAACAAGAGTCTGACCTGATTGCTCCGGCTCCTGCTGGCAGGAGCTGAGCCTCGGCTGCCCCTGAAAGGTTAGAGAGACTCTTAGTGTGACTGAAGCCTGGCGTGAGCGTCCCCGAGCCTCCCCGAGGCAGCGTCTGGGGCCACAGGCACCCGCAGCCTGCTTCTCGTAGGTGGGAAACGCTTCTCAGCCTGTTTCTCCACCTGGGAGAAAACCGAAAGGCTGAGGGTACCGCGTTGAGGGAGGGTTCCGCCCGGCGGCCGGGCCTCTGCAGAGCCTTCTGTGCGAGCCCCTCACTGGCCTAGACGTGGAGGGCAGGAGGCCCGGGCACAGAGGGCTGCTCATCTGGCAGCCAGAGTGGAAGTGGCGTGGACAGCCAGGCGCAGCCCTCGCCACGCGGGGCAGATTGGCAGGCTGCCTGGGGAGGAGAGGCGGGCAGGGGGCCGGGGCGCGCTCTGGCCTCTGCCAGCTCAGCGCGTGAGGGTCCGAGCGGTCTTGCCAGTCACCCGTCAGTCACAAATGCCGGGGACACGTCGGCTTCTAAGGAGGAGAAGAGGTTTGTTTTAGCTCACTGTGGTGGAAGCTCTAGCCCACAGCCGAGTGGACACATTGTGTTGAGGTCGCCGGTGGTAGTAACGGGTTGGAGAGGAAACACATCATGGCCAGATGAAAGAGACAGACGGAGAGAAAAGAGGAAATCAGAGAAGAGGCAGGGCCAGGCGCCTCTGTCCCCTGCGGGGCATACCTCCCCAGAGCCTGCCTTTTAACTCTGCCAGAGCACGATAGTGTCGAGCTGAGGACAGTCTTACTACCCGGCCTTTGCAGCGCAGGAAAGTTCACGGCTTGGGCTTCCCACGCGAGGCCCACCTCCTGCCCTCCTGATGGCAGACACCGAGCCTGCGGTGCTGTGGCTGCTCACCGAGAGGCCCTGAGAGGGGCCCTAGTGAGCTTTCCTGGGTAGCAAGGGCACCAGCCCCAAGCTGGCATTGGCCTCTCACTGGGGTGACCCCTCAGTCCCTTCGTCCCTCCCTCCCCTGGTTGTCCCAGGTGCAGTCTCCTGTCTTTGAAGTGTACTGGCCTGAAGTTAAACGGCCACTGAGTTGGAACCGTGTCCAGCATTATCACCTCAGGGAGAAAAGAAGAGAGCTCGTCCTTGGTCCCACCCTTTAACTCCAATTCTATTAAGATGTTCAGGGCTGGAGTTGAGGAGAGGAGCCGCTGCGTAACTGGGGCTGCAGTCAGCTCAGAATTCTTAGGATTCCAGCAGAGGAATAGATTTCACACAGGTTTTCCCTCCCCAAGGAGGTATCTTGTACTGCTGAAAGTCAGTCTAAAACAGTGTCTCTCTCCCAAGTATTTCCCCTTCATGGCTGGGCAGAGGAAGTTGTATCCGGCTGAGATGAAGGAAACGCGCCGCAGCCTCCTACCTGTGACTTGTTCCTGTGACTGGGTCTGTTTTTCCAGGACATGCATTTCAGAGAAGTCTTTGTTGCTGTGTGTAATAGAATCTTTTTTCTATCAGAAATGCTTTTTTAATGGAAGCAACTCATAGAAACGATGAAACCAGCTCATGTAGCGAACTTAAGAGAGACATATAGGCAACAGGAAAATAAATTAAAACCAGTTTATCACACACTTCCTGCAATCCCAGTTCCTTCCCCCGTGGAAGCAGAAGGAACTTGATAGCTTTAGATATGGGAAGGATTGCTGACAACTTTGGAGAAAAAAACCTTTTTCCTTTTGGAGAAACCACTGGTTTCATTAGGGGATATTTTTCAAAAGGTATGTTTCAAAGTGGGAATTCTTTTTTTTTTGAGACAGAGTCTCCCTTTGTAGTTCAGGCTGGCCCTGAGCTTACTGTGTAGCCCAGGCTAGCCTCAAACTCACAGCAGGCCTCCTGCGTCTGCCTCCCAAATGCTGGGATTACAGCTGTGAACCACCATGCCTGGCACTGTGGTATGTGGTACTGGTTGTTGGTGGGTGTGAGTCACCATGCTGTGGACTTTTGTATATGGTTAGCAGGAATCGAACCCGGGCCCTTGCACTTGCAAGGCAAGTGCCAGAACCATTGAGCTAAATTCCCAGCCCATCAAAGTGACACTTCTAAGCTGTTAAAACCTCCCCTCTGCTAACCATGCTGCACAGACCGTCAGGGGCTCATGCACAGGTGTTCTGTGGTACATTGCTGTCAGCCCTAGGTGTGTATTTATAGCTCAGCATCTTAGTCTCTCTTGCTTTGTGGACTTGGACTTTCTGATCTCACAGTGACTGGGATTCAGCAATTCAACCATGTGACATTTGGTCGTCACAGACATGACTCAGGTAGAGAGAAAACTGCCTCCGTGCAGAAGAGAGCTCCAGGGAGTCACAGGAGTTCCTGAAGATAGAGCGCAAGCAACGGGATGACAAAGCTCCTCTGAGTCTTGGGATCAGTGACAACTTCCAGAAAGCTTGAGACTCACCTGGAGGCTGCGTGAGAAGACAGGGGCGGATTGCGCAGGGTCCTCCACAACCCCCCCTTCGGGGCTGGCTGGCATTGAGGGGACAGAGGGCCGCCCAGGGAGGCAAGAGGACGCAGGCAGAATGCGTCCTCCAGGGCCGAGCGGTCTCCTTAGTAAGCCTTTGGTCATTGCATGCGGCCGGCCTGCTGCTTAGGAATTATGTCAGTGGCAAATGTGACGCGATTTATAAATCATGCGTTTGTCTTATAGACAGCATTTCAGGGATGTGCTTAATTTGAAAGTAGATCATCTGAAGTTGCTTAACGATGCATAAATAGAGAAAAGGCGCAGTGACAAGCATGACGGGGCAGGAGGAGGCTTCTGCGAGTCGGGGAGGCCCTGACTCCAGTCTGCCCCGAACCACACAGCCCGTCCCGAGAGGAGCGTGGGCAGCACACGTGCCATCGGCCGGGTGAGCTCCTGCCCCGCGGCCTTTGCTGTCAGGTCGTTTCTCTCATGTCCGCTGTACTCGAGGCTTCCTACCTCCCTCTTTTCTCTTCTATCGAAATAACCTTCTGATGATCGCATTACCCAGAAGCACTCAGCCTGCACCGCACGCCACAGACGTGACCACAGATCACGGTGCTCCTGCCAGAGCCCGCAAGAGAACCCTTGGCGCTGGGGATCGGACGCGGGCCCTGGAGCATCGCATGTGGAACTGGGGTGACAGGCTCTGCAAAGCCTTGTGCCGAATAAGCCTGTCTCACTTTTCTAGCCCAGTGTTTTTCAAATTATTTTTTAGCACAGACTCACTATTTTTTTTTTTTTAGTAAGTTCTGTTCAAATCCCACGAAATCCAAGGAATGTGTGCAGAGAACTCTCTTTCCTCTGGGTTAGAATGCATGGAGCTTCAATCACAGGTTTTGTGAACTTTTGTGGCTGTGGCTCAACCCTTTTAAAGCTCTCTACATCTCCACAGTGTGTGTGTGTGTGTGTGTGTGTGTGTGTGTGTGTGTGTGTGTGTGTGTGTCACCGGGGAGGAGTCCAGAGCCTCTCACACACTAAGCACATATTCTACCACTGAACTACACCTCAGTCCAGAACCTGTTCTGACTCAGCTCTTGATTATGTGAGAGAGGATCTCTCCCGTGTTGCCCTTGAAGAGCTTCTTAAATGTCAGTGTTGGAGCAAGTGACCGTAAGAAGTAGTCTTAGCTTGGAAGACCACTGGACCCTGGCGGCGGATGTCTGCACCCGGACACTTCACCGGAGGCGAGTCACCCACAGCACGTGTATGGCGGTGTGGCACCCATGTTTCTACGATATTGTTAACCGGGTTAAAGATCATTGTGCTTTGTCTCAAGCACTTTTCTAACTAAACCTTTTTCATGAGAACATCCAAATGTGAACGATGCCAAGTGTCGTGTTTATAAAGTCCTATTCAGAATCTGAGCATGATGCGAGGAGACACCAGCGGTGAGCTGTGGGCTTCCCACTGTTCTTTTCTGTTTTTCCTAAATATTACCTTCAAATGTGAGC
>PVIR01038293.1:0-14641 GCA_004026965.1 Petromus typicus
TATTGAAACAATTATGAAGAAAGTCTGTTATGTTTAAATTCAGGGGTTTGATTTTTGCTTCTACATCAGTGTAGGGCTGGAAGCCATCTCAGGGTCTTAACTAGATTGTACAGTAGACGTTGATGGGTCCACCTGGTATTGTGCACCTCGACCTCCTTTCCCTCCTTTCCCTCCTTTCCTGTCTGTAGGTATTTCAGTGATGCAGAGAACGTTTTTTATTGTAGCTTTGATGTTTTAGCCCTAGACACCCACAGACTTTTAGATACAAGTTAGATGTCTTTTTTGTAAGACTATGTAGTTGAACATAGAAGTCACTTCTTAGCTGGCACTCTCTGAGCAATGGCAAACCTAGACCCAGAGAAATGTATCCACCACAGGAACATGAATCAGAAGAATAAAGAAATCCTCAGGAGTTTCAGTAAGTCTTAATGAAGAAAGACTTACAAATAATATATAACTTTGCATAATTACATATTCAAATACATGTTTTAAAATGTTGACCAAACCCACTAGCATACCAAGAGAGACAGATAATCTATGGACATGAAAAGGCAAAATGGCATTGTTGGCTCCTGACGTGTGAGCTAAATTAACTGCCTTCTTCAAACCTCTGATATTATGTTATACTCATACAGAATTGTCTATAAAAATATTATATTGCTTCTCTACTGTATCCACCAGATATTTGTGGAACATAAAGCTCTGAAAATAAAGTAGCATTCAGGGGGGCCGTGATACAAGGAACACTTAATTTTTGTGACACCTTATGGTGCCTTTAACATTATTCATGTTCACACATTGTACATTACAGTAATCTGTTATGAAGTCAGTTCTAAAGAGCTTAAATCTGGCTGGTTTCAAGTGATAAAGAAATAAATGTAAATGATCACACAGTATGTAGACTTTCAACTTGAAATGGCAAACTTGACAGTGGTTTATGGTAATCATAACTCAGTGCCTCTGCTGAAAACATTATCATGAATAAATGTAAAACACTAGAGTAACTGAAAACCACCTTATGACTAGAGAGAACCACACTGTTGAGTTCTTGAATACATCTGTACCTTTATTTATCTTTGGATTCTCAGAAGCTAAGGTAGAAGTTGCTGGGAGGAACAAGCCAGTCTGGTTTTCTGTGGGAAAAGCAGTCTGATAGCTGCAATAGAAACAGATGCTTTCAATTAACTCTGTCATCCTTAGGAGAGGTAACTTTCAGCCAAGCCCAGAGAGAAAGAAAGAAAATCAGGGAAAAAAATCTATACAGCATTGTCTTGAGTAGAGCAACCTACTCAAAACATCGGAGACACTTTAAAAGGATATGAGCACTAGGGGCCCTCGCCGAGATATTGACTCAGTCAATCTGAGTGTACTCTGCACACATAATTTCTCAGAGCACCTCTGATAATTCTGATGTGGGGGTAGATTTAGTAACCACTGAAGTAAAAGCTGTTTGTGAGCCAGGAGACAACTTCTGCTTGACTGTTACTTTACAGGAATGTTGCTGACAAAATTTCTCAGCTAGTGAAACTAAGAATGTCACAGAAATCAGAAAGAATAAGTTAACAAAATGGGAGTTGGAGAATCTGTGTCAACACCAAAAATGGCAAAAATCCCTTTACTTACCTAATTTGAATATTAAAAGTTCAGTAAGTAAAGTTATTAATAAATAATTTAACAATTATGTAAAGCAGTAAACTAAATAAGTAAAAAATAAAAAATAAATTACATTAAGTAAAGCAAGGCTGAATTCTTTTTTTTTTTTTTTTAGGTTTTTTGAGACAGGATTTTGCTTTGTGGTTCAGGCTGGCCCTGAGCTCAGCCTCAAACTCACATCACAATCCTCCTGCCTCTGCCTCCCAAGTGCTGAGATTACAGGCGTGAGCCACCATGCCCGGCACTGTGGTATGTGGTACTGGTTGCTGCTGGGTGTGGGTCTCCACACCCAGTATTGTTATGTGGTTACCGGGGACTCGAACCCGGGCCCTTGCGCTTGCAAGACAGGCGCCGGAACCACTGAGCTAACTCCCCGGCCCCAAGGCTGAATTCTTAATCTGCTTGTTTTTAAGAGAAGCAGATGTGGCATAGAATTAAAACATACTATCAAACTTGTGGAAAGCATGCTTTGAATTTGAGATAATGAATAAATAATAAACTCCATACCTGTGATTCAAACAAATTGAGAAATGAACCAAACTAGACTTTCTTCATTTCACTTTTCAGAGAATTAGCTAACTTACCTAAGTCAGAGATAGGGATAGAATTGTTCACATATTTGTCCCTGGTCCCCTAGTATTATTTCAAGAACACATTCTGTGTTCCAGCTGGCCATGAGAGTGATCTTCAATGTGCACATTATTCCAAATTAAAGCCTCCTAGTGGACCATGCCTAAGAGCCAGATCCTGTTTATATGTTTCATTATGTGGCAAATGAGAATCGAAGCTATAGATAAAGTAACTATGGTTACTAATCAAGGGGAGCAGATGGAGAGAATATAGAAATCACAAAAGTCCTTATAAGAAAGGAAGGCAGGCAGAGAACAAGACTCAGAATGATCCAGTGGGAAGGTGATTCAACAGCCTGTTGCTGGCTTTAAACATGGAAAGGGGTCCTTTTCCCAGGCAAGAGGGTGGCCTCCAAACATGGGAAAAGACACAGATAAAGCAGTCTCCACTAGAGTACCCTATGGCTGACACAATGATTTTTAGCACAGTGACACCCCTCTTGAACTTTTGACCTACAGAATTTCACCTGCAAGATAATAGATGTATTGTTTTGAAGTACTACAAGCGTGGTGATTTTTCATAGCAGTGATAAGAAATGAACACAGAGTTCAGGAGCTTGTGTCCTAAACATCTCTATCCCAGATTTAATCTTTGCTTCCATCCTTAGTGTCTTCAGCTTTAGATGATCAATTTCACTGGATACAGTGGACTACCCAGCTTCCATCTGACATTATCCAATGCCTCTCAGCCTTTGACTTGCATTGTTCTATTTGTTGATTCCAGTTTCATTAGTATATTTGGCTGAAAATGTTTACAAATTAATATTTTGTTAAAAAGCCCTTCCAACCTAGCCCAGACTCTAAGAACAACTCTACTAATAAAACATATGCAAGTGTCATTTGGGCAAATACTTAATCTATTTCACTTTTCAAACAGAGCAGAAGCACCATGTTTGCAAATATCTATTTATGGTAATTAGCACCATGTTTACAAATATCTATTTATGGTAATTATTGTTAGAGAATTTTATATACTAAATAAGGCAATAATCCAAGCTTTGAATAGATGATAGCTCAAAGATTTTTGTTTTATCCCCTATTCCTTGGAATAGAAATTAGGACGTGGCTCTCCTAGATAAAGAAAATAAATCTGCCATCTACTGGTATCCAGTGAAAACTACAAGCATAAAGCCAGAGCCATAGTGTAGCATTTAACTATAGAAGCAAAAAAATTTCCCTCTTATCCTTTCATTAAAAGTAATAACAACTTTTCATGCAATTTTTTAGTTTCTTCAAATTCATTTTCTTTTTTAATTGCTGCTTATTGATAAGAGAACTTAAACCTTACATAATTAACTAGTAATAGCATCATTATAAGAACAGACTGTTAAAGACCTTCTATTCATTTTGCTTGACTCAACCTCTAAAATAATCTTTGAAATAAAGTCTTACAATATGTACCCATTGTTATTCACACACTTGCTCACACACTTGCTACATACAAGTATTTCCTTCTATATATCCTCAGAGTCTTAGTCAAAACATAAATCTGTTGGCTTACAGAGTAAATAATATCTTGAGTATCATTGGATAACATAGTTCATACTCTGATAAATTATATTGTAATTGTGAAATCAATAGTTTTGATACTCATGTATATATACTTTTCACTGTTTTAATACAAGGATATGATGGCACAATGGTTGTAGTCATAATTTGATTCTTAGATTCTTTTTGATTAACCTTTATTGCCTGAATTTCTGTACATTTCCTTTCTCTGGAAAAAAATCTGTCCCCAGTTTAGAATAAAAGATTCCAACAAAGAGAAGATGTTAATTCTACTAGTTTGTCAACTGTACCCAAGTGACTTGGATTATCATAATTTGATTAATGTTAAAATAAGTCACTCAATCTACAGTAAGCACATTGCAATAAACCAATAGCCCTTGAAGCATACATCTCAAATAATGAGACTGTTCTGAACTTTACAAATATCGATCTGAATGCAAGAATTCAAAAGAGCTTTGGGAAAAAAATAAAAGAAATTGGCATTCAAAATCACTCTCCAGCAGGATAAAAATTTAGTAACACTGGTTTCACCCAGTTTTAGTACCTTAGAAATGAAAACAACCTGACTGACATTACTAAATGTAGAAGTTAGTTTGTTACAACTGACATTACTCTTAGGGATAAATGAGGAGATAAAAAAAATTATACGTGCACCCAGTCTCCAAGATGAATGTAAATTCCATGTACAAATATGTACTAACAAATATGAAATAAGTCAGATGGAGCACAAAGTTAACAGAGTGGAAAGAATCAGACCAGGCAATCTAGGTATAAAATTGTTCAACTGAGAACTACAAAATTTACAGCCTGTTCCCACTGGGAATTAGTAGGTGCATCTTTAATATCAAAAAGAACTGTGTACTTTTGTCTTTTCTTTCTGCATTCTGCTCTTTATAAAATCCCCTGTTCCTTCTTTTCTGTATTCTTTCCTCAAAGAATTAAAGTGGTTAAAAAAACAAGACAGCAGGAAACAACAGCACTGTGGAACTGCCTCCTATTCACAGCCCAGGAAAGAAAAGAGCTTCCGGAAGTGCACAAGGTGGTGATATATTTATGTGAAAGTTACATTTGGACAAAGGCAAATTGTGTCCCTAGATCACAACTGATCCAACATGATTCCCACAGAGATACACTTGATAGATTTCAAATCTTTCTTTTACATAAAATGTTAGAAATCATTTATGTGAATATATATTGATATAAATATGTGGAAATATATTTTCTATTATCATAAATGTGAAGATGTGTTTATTATACAATCCAACAATTCTATAGCTAGCTGTGTCCAAAGCAATGCAAGATTCAGTGTGATCAAGAGATATGTACAGTACCACATACCACAGTGCCAGGCATAGTGGCTCATGCCTCTAATCCCAGCACTTGGGAGGCAGAGGCAGGAGGATTGCTGTGAGTTTGAGACTGAGCTCAGGGCCAGCCTGAACTACAAAAGCAAGAGCATGTCTCAGAAAAAAAAGATAAAAGGTAAGGGGAAAAGATTTTAAAATAAATAATATGGACTTGGAAGGAGTATGGAAAAATTCTAGATTCTAGCCATGTGTCATTTCTTGACCTGGAAGTTATGCAAGCAAGGGTCACTATGGTAATACTTGTATATGTATGACTTGGGCATTGCTATAAAAGTTATTTGATTTATTTAAAAATTGCAAGGAAAAGAAATATCAAAGAGTTATTTGTCCTCCATACTGCATTATGAACTCTGAGAGAATGGAAATTTTACATCTTGTTTACTGGTATTGTCTTACTAGTATTGAGCACAAAGCCTGGAACAATGGCGCTCAGCAAACGTTTGGTTACGTGTAAATGAGTGAAAGTGAAATGAAATCATTCAATTGTTTTTTTTACTTTTAAATTTATTATTTAAAAAGTTATTCAAAGAGTTAGCATTTATTGAACACTTACCATATGTTATGAATTGACTGGGGCACTTTATAGACATCATTTTTATTTATGTTTCCACAATAAATTTTTGGATTTGTTACTAGTATTAGGCTCCAAAAAATGAAGAAGCTGAGATTATAAAAATTTTCAAATATGTGGTTTCTAAAGTTATATTTTAAAAATATCTGTGAAAATATCCCTCGGTGAATTGTTTTCTATATAAAATCAAGCCAGTTTTTATAGGAACACTAAGCATTTAGTTTGCTTTTTTTTTTTTTTTTTTAGATAGGGCTTACTTTGTAGTTCAAGCTATGTAGCCCAGGTGAGCCTCAAACTCACAGCAGTCCTCCTGCTTCTGCCTCCCCAATGCTAGGATTACAGGCATGAGCCATCATGCTCAGCAGGAACACTAGTATTAGCATTTACTGATACTCTGCTAAAACTGAGAATTGTTTGGCTTTTTAATAATACTCTAAAAAGAAAAGGATCTAAAGCTTCAAGAAGGTAAATAAGCTTATTGTCAAGAGCAGTAAAATAATTATATTTATCAAAAGTGTATAGTTATGGGGCTGGGGATTACCTCAGTGATTCCAGCACCTGCCTTGCAAGTGCAAGGGCCTGGGTTTGATCCCCAGAAAACACATACAGCAATGCTGGGGGTGGAGACTCACACCTACCAGCAATCAGAACCTCATACTACAATGATATGAGGTGGCTCACACCTGTAATCCCAGCACTTGGGAGGCAGAAGTAGGAGGATTGCTGTGAGCATAAGGCTGAGCTCAAGGCCAGCCTGAACTACTAAAAAGCAAGACTCTTTCTCAAAAAAAAAAAAAAAAAATATATATATATATATATATATATATATGTATATATATATATATATATATACACACACACACACAGTTACAAGATCAAAATTTAAGTCCACAGGAGAAAACATTGTAATGATCCTTTGTGAATAAAAAAAAATTGTTTTACTTCCTACTGTGTCAAAACAGAAATACTCAAAGAATAATATATCAAACATTATAAGAACAATTTGTATTTCCTGGGCCTTTCACTGGCCAAATATGAAACAAATGATAACTCATTGAATAAAATAAGCCAGAGGTTCACAGTAGAATCAATTAACTGGAGAAGAAGAAAAAATTTATACTAGAATGCTAAGTAAATAAAGATCCAAGAAATAATGGAGGAAAAGTAGAAAAAGTATTAGGAAAAATTTGATGAATAATTCAAGAGTTCTTTTCTTTTCTTTCCTGTACCAGGGATTGAAGTTGGGACTTTGAACCACTAAGATAAATCCCTGGCCCCTTGATAAGTAATGGCACATATTCTATAATCTCTCCAGAGGAATAATTACACAGATAAACAGTACAATTATAATGGAAAAGTCTAGCAATTATCAACCAAGTCAACAAATCTGACATCACTAATACTAGGGTAATGTACTATCATATTGTCCTTAGATATGATGACTTGAAAAGGATGTAATATCTCTTCTTTGATATCCTGCCAAAATTATGTAACTTGATTCTAATTTAAGAAACACACACACACACACACACACACACACACACACACACACACACACACCCTGTATTCTTAAAGGTCTGGAAGGCAGTAAAGACAGCATGCATAAAAGGCTAAAAGAAACTAAAAAGACATTTCAATTTGTTGGGGTTGATCCTTAATTATACATGAAACCAAGAAATATATACTTTCAAAGGGTACTTTTGAAAGAATAAACAAAATTTGAGCACAGACTACTGATTAATTAGTAGTACTTTATTCCTGTAACAATTCCTGATTTTGATTATTTCAGTAAAATTGCATAAGAAAATAAACATTTTCCTGAGAAATTCACACTGAAGTGTAAAGAAAAGAATAATTCTCAAAGTTATGAGGTAAAATTTACTAGACTAGAAGAGATGCATAACCATGGTGGGAAAGTTAATATTTGATAGAAAATAGAAATAATTATGTGTACAGACAAAGTAAATTTCAACCCAAAACTCATTAAGACATACAAAAAAGGAGACTCCATCCTTATACAGGGAACAATCCAAGTGGAAGAGATGAAATACAGAAATATTTGTGCACCAAATTTTAATGCATCCAACTATATAAAACAAATATTAATGGACAAGAAAACCCAGATAAACACTAATATAGTACTAGTAGGGAACCTCAATAATTCATTATCACAAATAGATCATCTGGACAAAAAGTCAATACTTGAACTGAATCAAACTTTTGAATGAATTAACTTAATAGATGATTACAGAGTATTTCACCGCACGAAGAATACACATTCTTCTCAACTGCTTATGAATCATTCTCCAAAACAGACTACATCCTAGTTCATAGACCATGTTTAAGTAAATGCGAAGGAAATGACATTATCCCTTGTAAACTGTCAGACAATAGTGTCTTGAAATTGGAGATCAATAGCAAAAGAAGTCCACTGTCTTTTGGCACCAACACAGAGATATCCTTTTGGAAGGATTTGGTGGAAGAGTGGTGATGAGCTCCTGTTGGTTGTGAAGCAGAACAAATTGGAAAAAGCCATGGAAGAGGAGGCCAGGGACCAGATAGAGACCCGAGGGTTAGATGCCTAGCACCCACTTTCTCCAACAAGGATCTACTTTCTACCAGCCCATTCAGCAATGAGCTCATTAGTGTACAAAAGTGTAATGAGTTAGTGATTTTGTAACCTGATCTCCTCAGGACTCTCTTAATCCAATCATATTTATGATGGAGATTAGCTAGCTCCCTAGTCAAGAATAAATAAATTAGCTACCTGATAATAATTGATATTAGTTAACACATATTTTGGTTTTTGTTATAAAGAGAACAAAATAAGCATTGGAAGTACAATTAAGGGATAATAAAAGATAAACTTGAAAATGCGAATGACAATAGCAAGTCATGAAAATAATTTTAGAATCATAACAGAATAATTTTTTTACAAATTTTTTGTTTGTTTTTGTTTTTGTTTATTTTGAGACAGGATCTCGCTTTGTAGTTCAGGCTGGCCCTGAGCTTAGCCTCATATTCACATCACAGCAATCCTCCTGTCTCTGCTTCCCAAGTTCTGGGATTACAGGTGTGAGCCACCACACCCAGCACTGTGGTGTGTGGTACTGGTTGCTGCCGGGGTGAGTCTACACTCCCAGTACTGTATGTGGTTACTGGGGAATCTAAGGCAAGGCAGATGAGAGAACCACTGAGCTAAATCAAAAATTTTAATCTACTTCAAAGCCTAGTTTTCATTTAGCTGAAAACCTTCAACATTAAAATAGTAAGGCACTTATGTAATTGGAGCTCCTCAAAAAAAAAAAAAAATGGTGTTATCCCCAAGTAATTTAAAAACCACTTTAGAACCTATAACATTCTTACAACATGAGAGAAAATGATGGCAACAGGTATGCATAAATGCTGCAAAATGTAAAATTAAGCAGTTCATTCAATCTTAGAACATGATCTTTTATCCAGCCTGTTAGACTACACAGATCATTTAATCCATAAGTCCACATTCTGTCACAAGAGGCACTGAAGAAGCCACTTTCATCAGTCTGCTCTTTCTGTCCCTTCTGTGTAGTGACGTGTTTACAGTATTTGCAACACGTGATCACTGCAAAGACAAAACAGTACAGGAGGAGGAATGTGATCAGTCCCAGAATCTCTAATCAGTGTTTGTGTGGGTTTCACTACATCAAGAAAGCCCAAGAGAGGGCACAGCTGGTAATACTAATTGCAGTTAAGGATCAAACAATTAAAACAAAATGATCTGCCTTGTATAGGTCGAACTGCAAGGATAACAGCACTGGGAAAGCATCTTATAGGTAACCATCAGGATGTGTTTTCAGAAAAGAAAAGAGACAGGGCACAGGCAGCTTCAGGTAAGATTCATAAAATAAAAAGAATGAGTGTGATTTCTGAAATTTAGGAGTATAAGATTTAGAACAAATGATTAAGCATCTCTCAAAGAAATGAACTCTTTTTTAGGCTTTAGTAAACTATCTTTTGAATTATTATTTTTCTTCTTTATATTTGACTAATACTAGTTTAAGCTACAAACTCTGAGTTAATAATTGATTGGTAATTTCTACTGAATTTCAAGATGGGAGAAACTTAGATGCATAATTCAAGCTTAAATTGCTATTTTTCTCCTTCTAAAATTTCTGCCTTGTAAGTATAGTATTGCAGTCACAAGAGAGCTTATAAGAATCTAAAATATCTTTTTTCTGATATTTAAATGCAGGAAAATATACATGTTCTATGGTGAAATAAATGAAACGTATGTCATTAATTTAAAAATCCATGCTATTTTAGTCATGGAGACCAATAAAAAATATATAAAATGCATTATGTAAAAGTTAATGTATCCCTGGAAAACTCTTGGAGATTTATTCTCCATATTTTCACACTGGGAGTCCTACCTGATACATACACCCTGGAGGCCTCTCATAGCCACATCCCCATAAATGGAGTATGACACACTAAACAAATGTAACGCAGTAAATCTACCATTTGATTGAACACTGGACAGAGGTTAAGCACATTTCTAGATGGCCTTCATATATTATCAGTAAGCCTGGTGATAGACCTGCAAAATAAAATTTATGTTAATATTCTTCGGGCATTAAAATAGGTCGAGTAACCTGATTTAATAAGTAATAGCCGAGCTTGGGCCCCATGTCAACTTGACTCTAGTTGTCATATCAAGATGGCTTTTTACTCTCAACTTTATTAGGCCCTTGTGAAAGTGAAAAAGAAAGGAAAAAAGAAAAAAAAAGTACTCACTCTACCCAGGACAAGGAGGTGGTGACAGGAAGTGGGTGGTCAGTGAATATGGTTTCTGAATCATGGCCAGAAAGAGACTTTGGAAAAGAAAATCAACTGTCACTGCCCAGTGAATGTATCCATTTAGTCCCCCTGAGCACTAGCCTAGCTCCTTAGTACCAAGTTAGGGAGGTTCAAGTACTTGTAGTTGTCAATAACCAGAAGCTGGCCTTTTCCATTCACTTTTTGTGCTCCCCACATGAAAGTCTCCAAATCAGAGCCAACTTGAAAAAAGTTAATGACTTAAACTACCATCAAGACCAGCAAGAGCCTCAGCCAAAAGGAAAGAGGACCCACTCCAGCAGCGGGATAAACACAGGCTACAGCTACTTGCCTGAAGCAGAGCCAAGGTGGAGACAGCAGTCCCTAGAATTCATGGGAACCCACAGTTTACGGATAGGGAGCCCAGAACTTTGAAGACATTCATGAATTACACTGCGATAAAAGCACTGGAGGGAAAGATGCTCCTACGTGAACTACACTAATAGAGCAAAGGGGCTTTCCCTTGTAGTTCCACTTCACCTAAACACAAGGAAAATGGCATGCGGCTGCCATTTCTACAAGAAATTTTCTATTCAAATGCAGTCCCACTGCATAATAGCATCTCTTTCAAAGCTTTGTTCATATAAAGATTTCTGCTTTCTGTGGTGCTAATCAGTCCTCCGGGTTAGTATCCATATATCATTATAATAGAACCATTCTAAACTGAATTCAATATGGTGACATGTTTACGATTCTTTTATTTACTTTAAAGAACGTTATGGAAGGTGTATTTATTTTGTAAAGCTATTAGCAAACTGTATTGCCACAAATCTTTAGATAATTCTTTCCGTATGAGACAAAGGATTCAAAAGCTTTAATGGGAAAATGAACAAATCTGACTGTGCTAATATTTTTTTAATTTGCTGTATATCAATATATACCATAAATCATATGAAAATCACTATAAGGGGAAGACAATGTTTATAAAACACATAATAGGCAAAGAATTACTGGATACCTGAACAATTATTTTTAAAATAATTGTGAAAAATAAACTGTTTCAGGGCCGGGGAGTTAGCTCAGTGGTTCCAGCGCCTGTCTTGCAAGCGCAAGGGCCCGGGTTCGACTCCCCGGTTAACCACATAACAATACTGGGTGTGGAGACCCACACCCAGCAGCAACCAGTACCACATACCACAGTGCCGGGTGTGGTGGCTCACGCCTGTGGTCCCAGCACTCTGGAGGCAGAGGCAGGATTGTGATGTGAGTTTGAGGCTGAGCTCAGGGCCAGCCTGAACCACAAACTGAGACCCTGTCTCAAAAAACCTAAAAATAAATAAATAAATAAATAAATAAAAATAAACTGTTTCAATAGCCAAGTTTCTAAAGAAGTAATATAATTACTAAATAAGCATATTAAAGGAAATTCAACAACAATAATACTCAAGGACCCAGAAACTAGATCAATAATCATATTTTATCCAGTAGAAATTTTGACCATGTATAAAATATAATAGAAGAAATAGAAGTTAGTTTCTGGCCTACATTATAAGGGGATGAGCAGTTTATATTTTTACTCTATGAAATCTAAGGCACCATGAAATGAGCCCTTTCCTCAGCTAGACACACCACAGCAATAGGCATTGAAGAAGTCCTCACTGAGGCTGACATCCGTCATTTCCACCAAGGCCCTGGACATCCAGTGAAAAAGACCTTGGGCCTATGGAGTCAAGCAGATGCTAGATGACTGACGCCCAGATTGGCCCCAATTGGTGGGTAGCAGAAAAAGTGTTATTTCTTTTCATTCTATTGTCGAAATAGTTTGTTACATAAGTTAACCAGAGTAGACACCAACTATTAAGTATCACATTAATTAAGGAGATCTTTTTGAAAGTGTGAGGTAAAACAAATAAGAAGAGTTGCACAAAAGTCCAAGATAAAGGGTAAAAATTTCGGGCTGGAAATTAAGCTCAGTAGTTCCGGTGCCTGCCTAGCAAGTGCAAGGTCCTTAATTCAGTCAACAACAATGCCAGGCATGGTGACTCACACCCACCAGCAATAATACAGTAGCAGGTGTGGTGGCTCACACCTGTAATCCCAGCAGTTGGAAGGCAGAGGCAGGAGGATTGCTGAGTTTGAGGCTGAATTTTACAAAGCCAGAATTTGTCGCAAAAAAAAAAAAAAAAGAAAGAAAGAAAGAAAAGGGAAGGGGGATAAAAATTTCAAGAAGGAGGAAAGAATAAAGGAAAAAAGCAATCAACAATATAGATAATGTGGATGCAGGATCTATGTTTGGAACTTTTATAACTGTGTAGGCAAATAATCAAGGATTGAAAATGTTTGAAAAACTTGTATCTTTGCTAAACCTAAATGCAACTGTACAGCCAAAAACTTCTAATCTGTGTAGAATTACATTGCTATTTTTTATGCAAGTAGTATTTTTAAGTAATTGTTTATAGAGTGTTTGGTTCATTTTTGGTATTACAAGTGATCTAGAAATGGTTTAAGTATGTGAGAGAATGTTAGATGCAAACACTCTACCATATTATATAAGGGATGTAAACCCTTGTAGATTTTGCTTCTTATGGTCCTAGAACAAATCCCCCATGGTTAGAGAGGGATAATTACACATAGCATAAACCTTTTTAAAATCTAAAATGTATAAAGCTACATATATATGTATCCATATATAAAGTCATGTAGAGGGATATATGAGTACATAATATCTATGCATATAATGGTGGAAGTTAAAAATGGAACACAGAATAATAGGAACTTTCCTTGTTCATTGTTGGTTCTGCACTTTGTGCTTAGCCGGACACAGAGCAGCATGACCTTCAATAAGAGATTTATATACACGGAGAAACAGTGTCCTGTGCCACCGAAGGAACAGTTGAAGAGGAGGTCAAATCTCAGAAGCCTGAGGTTAGGAATTTACTTTTATCTGAACTTTCTATTATCTACCTGTTCCTTTTTCTTTCAAAAAGGAAAGATTTCTTTTCCTCCCAAGGTTTGAAATGATAGTCTTGAGCAGCTTATAGCTTGAAAATTATCCATTGGAAGGAAAACTCTGTTTTTTGCCTTTGTCTCTTCTAAGCTCAGGGCCAAAATAGATCTGCTGGTGGCGGCTGCTTCTACTTCTTCAGCTGCTGCTATTTAACCCCATACAAGATGCTGGGCTATTTGCTGAGATCTTTGGTGTTTTTCTAGTAGAAAAGAATTCAGGAACTTCAGTATGACCTAGAATAAAGTGATCTGTTAACAAGATATTAGTAAGATGAAAGTAACAATATCAAGGCTAAAAGAATGGACAGAAGTCCACAGAGTTTTTCCCAGAATGCAGTGCAAACAAATGAGTCATCAAAAGCTTTCCGTCCTTGTTGACATTTTATTTTCCTTGTTGACTTTTCTGTGTGTTGAAAGAGTCAGAATCTCTCTACTCCATATCTTGCACTTGTTTCTAAATTGCTTTTGGTTGCATATATATTATATCAGCAGGATTTAATCTCATTTGCATTCTAGAGTTTGCGGGGACATAAGCCTACAGCTGTCTTGTAATGCTGACTGTTTTTGGCAAGATAAAAGGGCATCCAGCCTCTCATTGTTGGAGCGATATCTTGAGAACACAAAAACATGAATCACAGCATAAGAAGATGCCCTATTTCAACATTATGTGACGCTACCATTTGTACATACTTCAAAATGAATGTCAGAATAAAGTAACACATTCCTCAATATTTGAGATTCATGCCTAGAGTAAGAGAAAACAAGTTCCTTACAATATTGTGAGACATCTCCTACACCTACAACAACTTGCTTGGGACTGTTCAGCCTTCTAGGATCAACTGGTGTGGAGCCGTGGAAGAGCTCTGGTGAGGATTTCATCAGCTTCCTCTTTTGGAACTTAAATGGAGGAAGCAACCCTAAACATAGCAAACACTTGAAGTTTGAGTGGCACTCAGCTTCCCATTCGTAGAGGGATGTTGGTTTAATAAATCTTTAACCTGTGCCTTCAGTTAAAACGCTTTACAGCATTACTGTCTAAAAAGATAGCCCAAAAGATAAATATGAATAAGCACATCACTTAACCATTTTAAGGCATCATTTTTATTTACAGA
>PVIR01038294.1:0-14663 GCA_004026965.1 Petromus typicus
TTAGAGCTGGTCTCAGACAAAGACTCATGCATTGAATTTGTATCATTTTCTAGATCCTTTAAGCTCGGTGATTTATTCTTCTTGCCTTTTACATACTCCAAGAAACGAATCTTTAGCTTCTGGTGTAGGACAGGGCTATTTTCTTTCTTGAGGTCCTCATTCAGTTTTAGACCGGATGGTCGCCCTTTTCCTATGTTTTTACCTTGAGTCTTCTTTAACCTCCTTTTAACAGATGTTGATTTTAACATTAAGAAAGTCTTCTTCGGAAGGAAAGGTGTTCTACATTTTTTAGTACCAAAGGAGCTGTAAGTTGGTGTGTAACTCTTGTACAGAGTTTTTCCAGTTGCCCTCTGCCTATTCCTACTCTCTGGAGTAACCCAGTCACTCTTTTGTCTTATAGGCTGTTGAAATATATTTTGATAGAAAATATCCAGGGACTTCTTCAACTGTTTGGCATCTAAATGGGACAATTTGTCAATCAACAAACTGGTGTTGTTTTGCAAAACTACATGCAGGCAATGACTCTGTCTTCTTCCACTATGTCTGAGGAAAATCCTGGAAGTATTATTAGTCAGCTGAAAAATCCTTGTAGGTTCTCCACATTTGAAAGAAATTACCAGTTTAATTTCCTTTTCCACTTCTACTAGTTCAACAAATGCCGCTTTCGACTTAGTCATTCCAGTCCTCTTGGTCCAGATGTGGACAGAACAATGTACTTTCACAGAAACCATTCTTATATCACAAAGAAAACCTAGAGAAAGCATATATGCACATTCTAGCGAGGTGTACATTCAGCACAACACTTTACAGGATTTCACGAACTAACAGCAACTCACTTAGTCCTCTCCTTAGGCCTTCAGTAAGGGTCCCCTCTGGGCCACATCTCTCCTGGAGCTCTGGTTATCTCCCAGGAGACAAATACTAACCCCACATGCCTTCCTGTATAGGTTTTGGGCCCTAAAAGTGATTATGATGGTCTTTCCTGCAGGTGCCTCTGGCCCCCCATCCTCTGTCTTGAATAATAAAGATAATAATAATAATAATAATAATAGGCTCTGGAGGCTGAGGCAAGAGGATCGCAAGTTTGAACCTAGCCTGGGCAACTTAGTGAGACCCTGTCTCAACACAAAAAATAAAAGAGCTGGGGATGGAGCTCAGGGTGAAGGCCCTGGGTTGTATCCCCAGTATCTGAAGGAAAGAAAAGCGAAAAAGTGCATGTGTCTCATCCCATCTCTGAGAACAAGGTCACACAGCCAGGGAAGCCAGTCACACAGAGGGCTCTTGTTCCTGGACAGTGATGTGAGCCTTTGGAGCTGAGTGCCCCAAATGCACTTATTTATTGCAAAGTGCCAACACTGCAGTTAAACCTGAATATTTGAGTTTTAGTTTAGAAAAGAACAACACATACATTAACATCTTTTCTCTTAAAAACATAATAAAATGAGTGTCATAGATTCTCTACCACTGCTCTAGAATAAGATAGTTAACCAACTTTTAGGTGTGATTTTGCTAGAGCAAGTTTTAGAATTTGTTACATCAGTTACTCTGACTCTGTAACTGGGGACATGTAAGTTTTCCCTTGTGGACTTGGACTGGGTTGCAGAAGGATTGGTGCATGAGAGAAACTTAGGGTACTGCTGGGAAGAATTGGGAAGAGAGGCATGGAGATACGTGGCCAGCAGTGTCAAGACCAGGGGTAAGAAATCGATGTCAATTCTTAGCTGCACATGGGACTTTCTCAAAAACAGACAGCACACTAACCCATAGAACATGCTTAAGTCAATGCAAAGGAATCACAATTATTTGATGCATAATATCAGACCATAGTGCATCAAATAATTGTGCAATGAAACATAGTGCAATGAAACAGGGAATCAATGGCAAAAATCCCCGCAAAAAACAACATAAACATATGGAAATTAAACAACACCCTCCTGACCAAGCAGTGGCCCTGTAGTTCATAACTTTAAGACAATCCAAACACCATTCCCTCTGGTTTTCAAATGGGAACAAATACTGTAGCCTCTTCCAAGAGGTCAGTCTGCATCAAAATCATAAAGAAAATAGGGTCAAACACTGATATTAGATACAGAAACCACATTGATTTTTAAAAAATATAGCCTGGCTGGATACAGTGGCTGAGGCAGGAGGATCACTGATAGTTCAAGTCCAGCCTGAATTACTTAGTGACACCCTGTCTCAGAAAACCAACCCAACAGCGACCCATTAATGCTAGTTTGGGTTAGACACACTTCACAGGAACATCATGTGCACCAACCAGTCAGCATTCCTGATGCCTAACGGTGAAGGACAGGTTACTTGTGGCTTACATTTCACTGGCTGAGTGGCCCGAAGGAAGGGCGAGGGGTGTTGGTGAAGTTGAGGTTTCCAGTAGGGTCTGGAGCAGAAGAGCTAGAAAGAAAAGGGCCAGAGCTCAGATTGGGCCCAGCTGACACCCTCCTGCCTCAGCCTACCTGATCTCCCAGGCAGCTCTTAAATTAGGGAAGCTTATAGTCAAGATTAAAGCCTCAAACAGGGCAGGGTGTGCACTCTGGGAAACTGAGGGAGAAGGATAACAAGTTCAAGTCTGGCCTGGGCAATTTAGTGACAGCCAGAGCCTGCTTAAAAGTAATAGTGATAATAATAAGGGTAGGGATGTATTGACTCAGTTGAAAGACCTTGGGTTCAAGCCTCAGTGATTCTCTGGAAAGACTGACTGTCACATCCCGGGAGTAATTTTTTTTTCCTTTTTTTTTTTTTTTTTTTTTGAGACAGGGTCTCACTTTGTAATTCAGCCTGGCCCTGAGCTCAGCCTCAAACTCACATCACAGCAGTCCTCCTGCCTCTCCCTCCCGAGAGCTGGGATTACAGGCATGAGCCACCACACCCGCCCAGCACCGTAGTATGTGGTACTGGTTGCTGCTGAGCGTGAGTCTCCACGCCCAGTATGGTATGTGGTTACCGAGGATCGAACCCGGGTCCTTGCACTTGCAAGACAGGCGCCAGAACCACTGAGCTAAATCCCTGGCCCTGAACAGAGATTTTAAAAGAAATGCAATGGCCAATATGTTAAAAAGATTCAACATCTTTTGTAATTACACTGAGATTCCATCTCACCCAATCAGAGTGGCCATTGTTAAGAAAGAAAAGAACAGTAGATACTGATGAGGATGCAGGAGTTCTACACTGCTGGGAAATGTAAATGAACACAGCCATGATGAAAATCAGTGTGGAGGCTCCTCAGAAACTGGAAACAGGACCAGGATATGACCCAGCTAGACCACACCCTGGGTATATATCTGAAGGAATTAAGGTCAGCACGCTATAGAGATACCTACATATCTATGTTTATTGTGACACAATTCACAATGGCCCAGAAGTGGAACTAGTCTACATGCCCATCAGCAGAGGTGTGGATAAAATTGTGGTGCCCAGCCCTGAAATCCTAGCACTCAGGAGGCTGAGGCAGTATGATAACAGAGAGTTTGAGGCCAGCCTGGGCTACAGTGAGACTCTGCCTCATTCAAAACAAAACAAAACATCCCTCCAACACTCCCAAATGGGTAGGTTAAGTCAGGTACTCTGCTGGGTCCTAACTCTTACCAATTCCCAAAATGTGGATCCTAGCATAATCTCAGGGCTGTTTATTTTGAGACAGATTCTCACCATACAGATCAGTGTGACCTGGGCAACATGAGTTCAAGGCCCTTTTGCTCTACATAGTGGGACAGGACCCTGCACAAAGTACAAATATACACAAATATGTACATACATAGTGTGGACTATTGCTCCGAAGGCCACAATGAACAAAGCAGCACAAGATTAAACCAGGCACTGGAGAAAGTGTGGAAATCAGGAGACTTATGAAGCTGCCACCCGTGTACCAGCATGCCGTTTTTTAGGAAACTTCTCTTTATAAGCAGGAGAAACACTCCAAAATAATTGCAGAAAGCACAGTAATTGCATAAGCCAGTAACTGTGGTTTCCTGACGTTGGCACATGCCACACGTCGGGCAGTCCTGTGGGCTCCATGACCACGCATGGCAGGTGGGCAACTTGTGCCCACGGCTCCCCATCACTGTGATGGCCAGCACAGCGTCACCAGCCTCAGGATGTGCCATAGGGCCGAGCGCTGCATGGTCAGCCTGTTACTGACCTCGGCATTGCTGTCCAGGCGCGGGAGGTGGCCTTAAATGTTACCAGCTGTTTGGGGCCAGGGTGCTGCTCACTAAACAAGACCCACCCCTGGAACTGCAAATATACCAGCAGCGGATAGTCTTGGGGGGAACAAGATAAAGTGTACTTGAAAATCTCGGGCAAAGTAGATGGTAAATGTTCTCACAAAAACACACGTGAGATAACTATCTGCAAAACAGCTGGACTGAGCATTCCCACAGTGGGTATGCCTACACACATATATGCACGGATAGAGAAAAACATTATGCTGTCATTACAAATGCGGTGTTTACTTCTCATAGAGTTTGCTGGGACAAAACAAGGAATACACTAAAAACTTACTCCACTAGATGGCTTGGCTCCCGCCATCTAGTGGTGATGAGTAGCAACTACTACAGAAACTTCATAGGCGGACATCGTGGACAATGAAAGGACCGGAGCTATCATTTGTGGGTGTTTTTGTTGGTTTTTTGTTCTGTTTTGTTTTGTTTTGTTTTGAGACAGGGTCTCGCTTTGTGGTTCAGGCTGGCCCTGAACTCAGCCTCCAACTCACATCACAGCAATCCTCCTGCCTCTGCCTCCCGAGTGCTGGGATTACAGGCGTGAGCCACCACGCCCGGCACTGTGGGATGTGGTACTGGTTGCTGCTGGGGTGAGTCTCCACGCCCAGTATGGTATGTGGTTACCAGGGATTGAACCCGGGCCCTTGCGCACACAAGACAGGCACCGAAACCACTGAACTCGCAGTTGGCCTGGCGAGGTGGCTCCCATCAGCAACCCCAACTATGCAGGAGGCTGAAGCAGGAGGACCACAGATTCAAGCTGCATAGAGACCCTGGCTGAAACAGGACCATGACGCTTCCCCCTTAGACCTCCTAGACCCCGAACAGAAAATCCGCACAGGTCCCTGGGGTTCCAAACTCGCCTCCCGGGGTGGCCCGGGGCTGCTTGGGTGGCGGCCAGCAGCTGTTTCCACAAGTCCCTCATGAGACTCGTATTTGACACCACTGACCCAGCGGGGCGTCTGGAGACACTTCCGGTCGCACAGTGGGTGCCGGCCGCTGCTCCTGGCTCCCGTGAGGCCGGGGACGCGCCCACACGGTGCACTGGACGGACCCAGCCCCGGAGGCCCCCAGCCCGGGCCCCGTGCTGGGCCAGCGCCCCGCGCTCCGCGGCGGGTGGGGAAGGACGGACCTCGGAGGGAAGCTCACCGCAGGACCCGGCTCAGGAGAGGCCGGTTCTCGGCCCTCGGCGGCGCGGGGATGAGAGCCCAGGGCGCCGCGGAGGAAACCCGTGTCGCTGGCCGAGGCGCACAGTTCGGCAGCCAGTCGGGCGCCCGGCCTGAGGACTCTGGGAAGCGGGAACAGGTGCGAGGAAGAAGGGGCCAACGCCCTGATAACGGGGTCCTTCCTGACACCGCCCTGATAACGGGGTCCTCCCTGGGCCTGGTCACATACCTTCCACCCTCTAACCCCTATCCAGTCGCCAGGAGGCCAGAGTGATTCTCGAGCCTGGGCCCTGTCGGCAGCGCACCTGGCAGGGCAGGATACAGAAGGGTCAGGAAAAACCGCGGCAAACAACGAATCGTGGTGTCTTCACAGGATAGAATATATATCAACAAAGCAATAATTATACACAGTAGAGAAGAATGTTTCAGAAACAGCTCTAAATTAAAAAACAAACAAACAAACAAAAAACAGACCAAAAAAGAGAAGTCCGTTTACCTAAAATGGAAAAAAAGATGAAACAGGTCCATCTTAAAAGTCACTGTCGTGGTGACTTTGAGAATAGAAATGAACTGGCAACCTGGAGGCTGGAGTGTCTTTCTTGGGTGGTGTGGCTGCAGTTTGAAAAATTCACCAATCTCTGTGCTTATGAGTACGCTATTAGATGGGAATATTATATTCCAGTGAAAAGTTAAGAATCACTAAGAACTACCTCACCCCCACTCCTATGGCTGCCTTCAGGGAAAGAAAGGCAGAAAGCAGATGCTGCTGAGGATGGAATTCTTGCTTCCTGTTGGTGGCCAGCTTGGCTACTTCTTTTGTTGCTGGGACACAGTGCCCCACCCCTCACGCTAAAAGAGGAAGGTTTACTCTAGTCCACAGCGTGCAGAGCCGTGGTCCACAGTTGGCTGACTCCCAGCAGGCAGCGCGGCAGAAGGACAGTCCACAGCAAGACAGCAGGAGGCAGTGCCCAGCCCCCTTTTCTCTCTGCCTCTCACATCTCATCCAGGCTACAAGCCGATGAGCTGGAGCTGCCCTGTCTCCTTATCTGGGGACATCTAGATACCAGCCATAAACACAGAAGCATGGAACGATGGTACCCAGAAACAGAGCATGTAAAGTCACCCCCACTCCTGGGCACACTCCAAGGAGAACGGAAAAGCAGGATCTCAGACACCTTGGTGCATGCACGCTCACACTGGCTTTAGCACGGAGCCATGGTGACATAACTCCAGGGGCCATGGGTGATGCCTCCCATCTGCAGACACAGTGGAGTATTATGCAGCCAGAAGAAAAGACAATGACACACACTGCGCGAACAGACCCGGAGACATCAGGGAGACCGGAGTGAGCCAGCGGGACGGGGCACAGGAGGACGGGGCTCGTGTGTGGAGCCGAGAACAGACAAGTCCTGGAGTCGGAAGAGACGGGTGGGAGGGGGACTCAGTGTCAGTGTGCAGAGTTCCAGTTTTCCAAAATGGGGAGTGTGGAGGCGGACAGCAGGATGGGGGCGCACAGGGCGTCTGCAGTACTCACTAGTGGTTCACTGCAAATGGTTATGGTGGTAACTTTCATGCTACATGGGTTTTATCAGCCAGAAAACAAGTGTACAAGACATTTAAACCACAAAGACCCTGAAAAAGTCAGGTAGACGATGTCCCATCTTTTTTTCCCCCTACCACTGTCTTCAACTCAGCGGCATACCTGAACCAGCACCGCTCAGGCCATATCTCCAGGGAGAGGTTCTCACGTCGAAAAGAAAAGAAACGACACATTTAAACATCAAGTTGTGCGTGTTAAATACCAATTCTTACTTCTCAAATTAAAATTTAAAGTCTTGGGGGCTGGGGAATTAGCTCAGTGGTTCTGGCATCTGCCTGGCAAGTGCAAGGTTCACTGGTACCACATACCACAGTGCCAGGTGTGGTGGCTCATGCCTATAATCCCAGCACTGGGGAGGCAGAGGCAGGAGGATTGCTGTGAGTTCCAGGCTCACCTGGGCTACATAGTGAGCTCAGGACCAGCCTGAACTACAAAGCCAGACTCTGTCTTAAAAAAAAAAAAAAAAAATTAAAGTCTTGGAAAAAGAAAAGGGACATGAAAGTGAGAGTAGGCTGAGGACAAGATGGCCAAGACTTGGTCAGCTTAGGACAGCCGGAAGCCCGAGTTTAATCTAAAAGTGGAACTGGAGCTTTTGTACATGGGGAAAGAAGAACGGTGGAGGGGAAGTATTAAGATATTATGTACACGGAAAAATCCCCCATGACGATGGAGTCATTATCTACTGCAAACACATGCTAATAACCAAACATCCATATATACAAACACACATAAACATACATAGAACAGACAGACGAGCCAGCCTCAGTGCCTCAGTGTCACATGTGTAGAGGGTGGAATTTGGCGTGGCCCTGTTCTTCCAGGAAGCCAAGTGAATTTTAAAAAAGAAATGAGTTGCATTATGTACTCCCCAAGATGATTGTAAACAGCGTACACACTAATTTAAACAAATACACACTAATTCAAAAGAAAAGAAAACAGAAGAAAAGAAAAGAAAGGAGAAAAGAACTTTGCCCAGACAGGCACAAGGGGCCCAGGCCAGACAGGAACCCCGGCCCTGCGCGGTCCCCCGGACGCCCAAGTCCTCGACTCTTAGGTGGGACCCGGTGCCCACCAGCGGCGGAATCGCTAAAGCGCGCGCCTTCACCGGCCTCCTGTGCCTGCCGGCCGTGGCCACCCTCTCCCCACCTCCCAGGCTGCATTTTCCAACTAACTCCCTGCTTTTGTGTCCAGATTGCTTTCTTTCATCAAGAATTCGCGGATCCAAAGAAACTTGTCTTTGGACACGGAGTGTGGAGAGAGGTCAGCAGAGCTTTTTGTAGAAGCCCCGTGAGGTCGAGGCCAGCCCGGGCTGGGCAGCGAGTTCGAGGGCTACGTAGAGACTGTCTCCAAAACCCAATCCACCCACCCCGGGTGCACTGAAGGGCAGTCAGGCTGCCCCCAGCTGGCAAGGCCCTGCAGGCGAAGCAGCGCGGTGGCACCGGCATTTCAGCTGGGGTGTCCCAGGTGAGCCCCGAGAAGGAAGCCAGGCTGCCCCAGCACAGCCCGTCCTTTCCTTCGCCTCTGGCGGGGAGCGGGCGGCGCGTGACGGGCGAGGGGAGCAGTGAGCCGGGAACGCGAGGGAGCTGCGGACCGCCCGGCCGCCTCTGCGATGCCGGCCCGCTGCCGCCAGGCGGCGCCACCCGAATCCCCGTGGGTGGCCGAAATCCTAACCCTGAAAGGGTCGTGGTCATTTCTTCTGGTCCGTAGATTTTAAGTGTTCTGACCCCAAAAACAAATCAAGGGAGGCGGTGGGCATGCTGGTAGCTGGGCGCGGGCATTCTACAACGCCTATGTTGCACACCAGAGATTAAATGCAGAGAAGCACCCGCTGGGCCCGGGACAGACAGGCTCCGAGGACAAGAGCTTCAGCCCCAAGCGCTCGTCCTGGGGGCGGCGGGGACCCCACAGGGCCCAGCGGGCGGAGGACGGGCGGGGGGGGGGCAGTAATGGCAGCACGGCGTCTTTTAAAGTTTTAAACACACACTGTATTTCTTATCAGACCTCATATAAGGGCTTAGTACTGTCCAAAGTCAAGTCAAAATAAGGACTTTAAAAGTTTACTGTGATGAAACGAACCTTGCACACAACCACGAGTACCACAGGATCTCTCTTCTACAGAGCTGTCAGAGTGGAACAGAGAGAAGCAACCATGGAGGCTGGTGACAAGGGGCAGGCGAGGTGCCAGGTAGAAGGGCAGCGTCAGGCAGAAAGGGGCCGTCCGGGCTGCCATAGGCCTGGAGACCCACTGGCCACCACAGTGCAGCCCACGCTTCTGGATTCCCTGGGCAGAGTCCACCCGCCTTTACCACCCAAAAAGCATGCATCTTGGCGGGCATGCTAATTAGCTTGATTTAATCATTCCAGATTGCACATATATCAAGACGTCATATTGTGCCCACAAATACAGACATATCTTTGTCAACTAGGAAGAAATTTTTAAAAACTATTCAAAGCATATTGTGTCTACAAAAGAACAGCTCAGGATCCGGGAGATCTTAAACTGAGCATGGTAAATGCAGCTCAAACTGTCCTGGTACTTCGGCAGGCAGAGGCAGGAGGTTCACAAATTGGAGCCTAGCCCGAGAACTTTGCAATTTATCAAGATCCAGAAAGAATTATCAATATTTGTCAAAAAAATTTTTTAAAGGGGCCGGGGGTTTAGCTCAGTGGTTCTGGGGCCTGTCTTGCAAGCGCAAGGGCCCGGGTTCAATTCCCCGGTAACCACATAACAATACTGGGTGTGGAGACTCATCCCAGCAGCAACCAGTACCACATACCACAGTGCCGGGCGTGGTGGCTCACGCCTGTAATCCCAGCACTCGGGAGGCAGAGGCAGGAGGATTGCTGTGATGTGAGTTGGAGGCTGAGCTCAGGGCCAGCCTGAACCACAAAGCGAGACCCTGTCTCAAAAAAAACCCAAAAAACAAAAAACAAAACAAAAACAAAAGAAAATAATAATAAAAGAAATTTTTAAAAGACACTCACGAGAAAAAATTGTGATAGCAGGACATGGTGGCTCATGCCTGTAATCCCAGCACTCAGGAGGCCGAGCACAGGACAAGTTTGAGTCCAGCTTGAGTCACACGGTGAGTTTAAAGACAGCCAACAAGACCCTGTGAAGAAAAACAAAAAAGAAAGGTGGGGGGAGGAAGGTATGTGGGAGCAACGCTGACGGAACTTCTGTGGTGGCCGGGAAAGACCAGGGCTCGGATAAAATCTCTGCTGAGCAGAAGGCTGACTCGCTTTCCCTCGCTTACCTGCTACTCTCCTTGGGCCAAAGCGTCCTCCCCAGCGCGGGCGGCCCCTGCGAGGGCTGCAGGCCGAGTCGGGCTGTGCAGGGCAGCGTGCCCCGCACCGGCTGGCGGCTCCGGAGCGGGCGCAGGCGGGAGCCGAGTGCGCGCCGCGCCCGCCCGACCGGGATGGGACGGGACAGGACAGGACGGGACGGGACGCACGGGGGCTGGCGTGAGCAGAGGGGCGGCGCTGCCGACGACAGCGCGCGTCACCGGCGGCCTCGCCTCCGCACCAGCGGCTCCGCGTCCTCCTCCTAGGCAGAGCCCGCGCCGTCCAACTGCTCAGCCATCACGCGGGCCCCACGCGGCTCACACCCGATGCGTGATTTACAAGGAGCGCGCAGATCCTACGGGGCTTCATTGTGCAGCGAACATCACCTGCGAACAGGGGCCACAGGCCAGAGCTCTGCGCTCCTCTCCCTCCCGGCCCGGGCCAGCCCTGCTGGATCCGAGAGCCCCGCGCCCCACCCGGGCCGCAGCTGGGCGGATGGCGGCGCTGTGCTCGGAGCGGAGCACGCGTGGGCTCGGGGCTGAGAGGCGGCCGTGAGGGGCAGCGGCCGGGGGCACAGCTCACACAGACGGCCACCGGCGAGGGAGGGGGCCCGGGGTGTCCACACCGACCTCCCCCTGCGAGCCCACGGCCGCCCGCAGCGCCCCGACGGGACTGAGAGCTCCGCCTCTGCTCAGAAACTCGAAGCCCTGGTGTCCGAGGACACGGGATGCGGAGTCCCGGGTTTGATTCAGGGCCAGAGAGAAAATGCGGCCCGGTAGACGCTCGCGATCACTGGTCTGGCGGTCACTAGAGTGGAACAACTGAGCAAACTGCAGCCGATCACAGCAGGGCACCCCTGTAACCCCAGCACTTGGGGAGGCTGAGTCAGGAGGGTGACAATTTTAGGTCCCACCTGGACAACTTAGTGAGACCCTGTGTGAAATTTAAAACCGAAAAGGACTGTAGGTCCTCGGTAGAGCACCTTGGGTTTGAACTGCGCTGTGGTTATAAGAGAAGGTCCTTATTCTTAGAAAATCCACACTGTGTATCTTCACAAAAGAATGCCAAGCCTCATTTCACAGCAGTACACACACACCTGTGTCCACGGTGACTCGGTTTGTGATGGCTAAATCCTGGAAACAATCCAAATGCCCATCCACCAATGAATGGATAAAGGTGTGGGTTTAAAAAATACAACAGGGAGCCAGTCTGCAGTAAAAGATGAGCTCGAGACATTCTAGCTGGGTGGATGAATCTTGAGAGCACTCTCTGAATGGAGACAAGTCCGACACGAGTTTAAACGCCACGCTGTTCCTCTGCTCTGAGAAACTGAAATGGTAGAAAACTAAAATGTAGGACAGATATTAAGAAACAGGAAGAACATTTTCAAGTGAGGAAGGGGACAAGGGAAGGGAAGGGGAAGGGAAGGAAGAGAAAGGAGAAGAGAGGGACGAAATGGAAACAAAGTTTTTTGTGAGAGAGATTAAAGGGAGGAGGTGACTGGGGAAAAGTCGGATCTATTCTGTGTAAGTATAAATTCACATTCCCCACAAAGTGATCATTGTGTACATCTAAAATATCATAATACGATTAATTTAAAAAAGAAAATCTACGCCATAACATCTGGGGCCAAGGTGAGTGATGTCTGCAGTTTAAATAGGAGAGAGCGAGAGGAGGGAGGGAGGGAAAGCACAGGAAACCCCTCAAATCGGGTAAGGTGACATCGAGTGGTGAATCGGGGAGTTAAGCGGGACTCTCTCCGGCCCCGCCCCTCCCTCTCCCTCCTTTCCTCCCGCCTCAGCCTCCCTGAATTCTGGGGTCACAGGCTGGCTTCTGTCCACGTTTCTAAGTGCCCACATGTGCTGTCTTCACATGAGCCGGAAATTGGAAGCTGCGTAAAAATGGGTGCAAAAGTCATTACCGTGTAAAAAAAAAAATGGGTGTATCTGGCAAGACTGAGGAGAGAATGTGCCGCAGACGAGCGCCCAGGAGCGGAGAAGAAAACCCCTATAACCAAAGTGACAAGGACGCAGCGCGCTGGGCCGCGAGGGAGGCCGCGAGGGTCGCTCCGAGGGTCGCTCGCCGCGGAGAGGGCGGCCGGGCACAGCGGCGCCCCGCGGGCTCGGAGCGGATCGCGTCCTCCCGTCCCCGCGCCCGGCGAACCCCGAGTCCGGAGCGGGTGGGTGAGAGCGCGCAGCGGAGAAGTCGGGCCGGCGCCCTCCTCACACCCGCGCTGGCCGGACCAGCAGCCCGCTGGGACCACGGCTGCTCACCCCACCTGACTGTGCCTCAGAAGCAGCGACACCCCAGCTCTTCCCGTAGGTCACCCCGGGTTGGGCGGGACACTCTGGGGCCCTGGAGCAGCGCCCGGGATCTTGACCTGTATGTTCTCAGCGGGGGCCCTGCACCCTGGGCACTTGGTTGGGGTGCAGGGCACCTTGGGTAGGGCCAGAGGCACCCCGACATCCTGTGGCAGGGGGTGACGACCCCATTCACTTTTGGGAGAGGGCCAGGTCTGTCAGGGCAACGAAAAGGAGGGAGTGACCCTCTTCCCCCAGCCTCTGCCTCCACATGCACAAGGGGCTGCTGGCCTTCGCCATGGGCCTCTGAACCCCGAGACCCAAGCTTCTGCTCCTCATAACTCACCGCAGGCACTGTGTGAACATCGCGGACAGACCACGAGAGCAGCTGAGGCCAGGAAGGAGTGAGGGAGTGAGATGTGACCCAAATAGGTCTTTAAAAATCTCTTAGGAGGGGCCCGGGGATATGGCTCAGTGGTTCTGGCGCCTGTCTTGCAAGCAAAGACCCGGGTTCGATTCCCCGGTAACCACATAACAATACTGGGTGTGGAGACCCACACCCAGCAGCAACCAGTACCACATCCCACAGTGCCGGGCGTGGTGACTCACGCCTGTAATCCCAGCACTCGGGAGGTAGAGGCAGGAGGATTGCTGTGATGTGAGTTGGAGGCTGAGCTCAGGGCCAGCCTGAACCACAAAACGAGACCCTGTCTCAAAAAACAAACAAACAAACAAAAAGAAACAAACAAACAAACAAACTCTTAGGAGCTGGGTAACAAAGCAAGGGAAAGGAAAGCCAGGGATTTAGCTCAGAGACACCACAGCTGCCTCGACAGTACAAGATCCTGACTTTGATCCTTGGTTACCTCCCCAAGAGAATACAAGTAGTGAGACAGCTGAAATTGGTTTTAGGACTGTAATCTGGCCAGGCATGGCGGTGCACACCTGTAATCCCCTAACTCAGAAGGCTGAGGCAGGAGGATTGCTGTAAATTCAAGGCCAGTCTGGGCTACACAGTGAGTGAGACCTTGTCTCAAAAGGTCATATTTTTGGTCTGGGGATTTAGCTCAGTAGTTCTGGTGCCTGCCTTGTAAGTGTAAGGGCCCGAGTTCAATCCCTAGTAACCACGTACAACAATGCCGGGCGTGGTGCCCACCAGCAATCAGTACCAAGTACCACAGTGGTGGCTCATGCCTGTAATCCCAGCACTTGGGAGGCAGAAGCAGGAGGATTGCTGTGAGTTCAAGGCTGAGCTCAGGGCCAGCCTGAACTACAAAAGTGAGACTCTGTCTCAAAAAAAAAAAAATCATATTTAAAAAAAAAAACATTTAACCCAGTATAGTCATAAAATTACATAATCAATATAAAACATTGCTAATGAGATAGGTTACAGGATTTTTCAGTCTTTTTAATTATGATCACATTCATAACACCTTAATTCTTTTGTGTCCCCTTCCCTGCCCCTCCTCCAACCTTTCTTCCTCTCTTCATTTGCAAAAACTCTATTTCCACTTTTTCCTTCAACTTTTTTTCTTTAATTCCCTTTCTTTGCCTCCCCTCCCCTCTCCCACCTCATCCCCTTTCCCTTTGAAAAAGTTCTTACTTTCTAATATCTTTCCTCCATTTTGCTCCTCGCTTATACTTTGTTTCTCACAATGTGATATTTAAACTTCTGTGTCTGATTTACTTCACTCAGTATCATGGTTTTGAGGTGCATCCATTTACCTAGAAAGGCCTTGAGAGTGTCCCTTCTTCGTGGCAGCGTAGTACTCTATCGTGTACTGCATCACATTTCTCTGTTCATTCTTCAGTCGACGGGCAAAATAAAACTATTACAAATCGTGCCTTCACTAACAGGCGTGTGCGATGTCGCTGTAGCAGGATGACTTTCACGGCCCTGCGCAGACGCCAGAAGAGGAGTAGCGGGGTTACGTGGAATCGTCGGGCAGACGTGCTCTTAGCGCGGTGGGAGGCCGGAGACTGAGCGCGTCCGGACTGCGCGGCGGGGCTCGGCGCGCTGCGGGGCCGTGGCCAGGAGAGGGCGCCCTCGGAGTCGCTCTAAATCCGCACAACC
>PVIR01038295.1:0-14634 GCA_004026965.1 Petromus typicus
AAAAAAATCCTAAAAGAAGCCAGAGAATAACAAAGATACACATTTCTTGTCATCATCATATAAATTATCTCAAATTTAGAGGCTAAACAGTGTACATTTATGAACCTACAGTTCTGTTGGTCAGTGATATGACACAGGTCCCATTGGGCCAAAGTCAAAGTGTTCCCAGGACTCTGTTCCCTGTGGAAGCTCTGGGAAAGAACCAGCCTCTCTCCTTCCCCAGCTTTTTAAGGGCAGCTGTGTGACATCTCTCCGATCCTGCTTTCACCATCACTTGTGCTTTTCTGACTCTCTTTTGTCTCTTTCTTCTTCTTTAAAATAATCTCATTTATTACATTGGATCTACCTGGATACTCTTCCTATTTTAAGGTCCTGTGACTAGCAATCTTAATTCTGCTGGCAACTTTATCTTTTTCTATAGAACCTACCATATTTATAAATTCCAGGAATTAGGAGCTGGACATTTTTGGGAGGCCATTATTCTGGTAATGACTTTTAATAAACAGACTGAATACCTTAAATATAAGATACAGATAATTAGAATGGATAAAATAGCTAAGTCCATTTATATGCTGTTTACATGAAATGAATTTTGTTTTAGCGTGTGTGTGTGTGTGTGTGTGTGTGTGTGTGTGTGTGTGTGTGAATTCTTTATATTTGGTTACGGGATTCAGGTCAGAAAATGATACTCTGAGGTATGTCTCTCCACCAGAGAATGTCCATTCTAATTTTCCTGGAATAGTGTTTGCAAATTTCTTTTTCTTAAGCTGTTCTTTCTGCTTGTATCCTCTTTAAGTTCAATGCTGAATCACTCTTCCTTGGAAGAGAATTTTTTCTTTTCTTGGAGTTGCTCCTGCTGCCTCTTTAAGACCACTTTATGTTTCTCCTTGGGTGAAGATTTCTTATTTAGAAGCCTTACACTGACAACTCTCTCTAAAGACCACTGCAAACCAATTCTTTGGATAAAGATTTCTTTTTCCTGGATTTAGAGAAAGATAGATCACTCTTCCACCTATTCTTCTGGGGAGTCCCCTGGTCTTTTGCTTTATCTTCTTTGATATTATTGTGTTTCCTCATAGTCCCCAAGAGTGCTTTCCTATTTCCCAAAGATGCCAGGAGTAGCAAAGTGTATTAGTCAGCTGCACATGGCTGCAATGCAATACTTGAGGCAATTAACTTATAAAGAAAAAGGTTTATTTAGTTTAATGGTTCTGGAGGTTCCAGCTCAAGATCAGGAGTCCTCGGTGCTTTGGTGCCCTGGTTTTGATGCAATGGTGGGAGGTGCATGTCAGAACAAATTGCTCCTATCACAAGCTAGCAAGGAGAGAGAGAGAGAGAGAGAGAGAGAGAGAGAGAGAGAGAGGGGGAGAAACAGACTTGGATCCCATAAAGCCTTTTGGGTGCATTCCTGACAACCCGAGGGCTTCCAGGAGGCCTGCTCTATGGTACCTTTCAGTATCGCCACCGTGGGGACCAAACTAAAAGGACATATCTCTAAGTTTTAAAGAACCTATGATTCAAAGAAAAACAAAAGAAAAGGGAACTATTTTGGAATAAAAATGAAAATAGACATCAAAACTTGTAGAAGACTGCCAAACAAGTCTTAGTAGGACATGTCTAGTACTAAATACTTATATTGAAAAAGAACATAGATTTCAAATAAATGATAAAGAATAAAGTGCTACCATGCCTGGCTCAAAATCTTATTGTTTGAAGAGATTAGTTAAAGTGATAAACCTCTAGCCAGAGTGATGAAGAATAAAAAAGAAGAAAATGTGAATTATCAAAATCAGGAATGAGATTTTAAAAAACCACAATAGATCCTTAAGCAGTTAGAAGGATAATAAAAGGCTATTATAAACAACTTTATGCCAGAAAATCTGGCAACTTTAACAAAATGGACATATTCCTTGAAAGGCATATGTTATTAAGGCTCACTGAAGAGAAGTAGATTATCTGAAGAGTACCATATTGAGAAAATTGAATATGCTTTTAGTACATTTAAAAACCTTCCCACAAAGAAACACCAGATCAGTGAGTTTTATAAGACATTTAAGGGAAATTAAAACCAGTGCTGCCTCATATTTTCAGGAAATTGGAAAGGCAAAGTACTTCTCAATTCATA
This sequence comes from Petromus typicus, assembly GCA_004026965.1. NCBI lineage: Eukaryota > Metazoa > Chordata > Mammalia > Rodentia > Petromuridae > Petromus > Petromus typicus. The sequence continues at coordinate 2,126 of PVIR01038295.1, forward strand.
TTATGGGACCAGCATTATCCTGACATCAGTACTATGGATTTATATCCTCATGAACATAATTTTCTGAATTTCTAAACACAGTTTTAGTGAATTAAATCCAAAAATATTAAAAACATATACATTATGACCCATAGTGGTTATCCTAGAGATTTAAGATTGGTGTAACATTTGAAAATAGATCAGTGAAACTAGCATATTAACAAACTAAAAAAGAAAAGTATAAAAAGCACTAGACAAAACTCAGACTAGGAATAGAAAAGAATTACTTTAAGTTGATAAAGAACATTTATTAGAAACCTAGCGATGACATCACATTTAATGGGCAGAGACTCTTGGAGCATTCCCTGTAAGACCAGGGAAGGCGAGGACATATGGTCACCATTTCTGTTCTACATGTTATGGAGATTTTGGCCAGTGCAATCAGGAGAGAAAAAGAAGTAAATGATATCCTCAGACAAGGGAAGAACTAAAACTTTTTGGGCAGATGACATGATTCTCCAGTATAGAAAATCTCATGTTTCTGCAAGATGATATTAAGAACTCACCAAGACTGCAGAATACAATATATTCAATTGTATTATTTTGTAAGAAATACTATAATCAGCTTTATTTGTATAAAACAAGGAATAAAGAATTAGATATTGATATAAATCATGCCATATATAGTCTTAAAAATATAAAAAGCTTTGACAGATGAATTTGACTAAATACATGCAAGTCCTGTGTGCTAGAAATTGCATGTCATTGCTAGGAGAAATTCAAGATCTAAATAAATGGAGAGATATACCCTGTTATGGATAGGAACACTCAGTGTTAAGATATCACATCTTTTTCACATTGATTTGTAGGATCAATGCAGTACCAGTAAAAATTCCAGCATAAAGTTTTATGTGAATTAAGAAATTAAAGCTTATATGGAAATTCAAAAAAAATCTAGAAGAGTTAAAACAATTTTGTAAAAATCTAGGTTCATGGACTAATTTGACCTTTTTTCAAGCTTTCTTATAAACTGCAGCAACCAGGACAGTATGGTCTTTGGATAAAGTTAGGTAAATGGATAATGGAGCAGAATAAAAATCTAGAAATATAATTAAACTTAAGCAGACAGTTGACTTTTTGGCAAATGCAATATAAATTTTGTCAACAAATTATAGTCAGCATCTTTTTTCCCAAGTCATAAAATGTTGCACAATATGTCAGTATGTTTGTGTGTGTAACTATGTCCTATGGGTTTCACTATGAAGTAATAAGTATCTTTCTTTATGAATTGTGACTCCGTGTTTGGTTGTCTAATGTTCATTTTAAAAATATTTCTTATTGCTTAGGATAAACCAGAGTTTTGAAATGTTTGTGAAACTTTTCATGATCAAGCATTTAAAAATATTTTTTTCAGTATTTTCAGAGCTCTGATTTACAGATAAGGACATAAAGGATCAGACTAATACTTCTCTTTGGTTTTCTGAAGGTGTGTGTACACCTCCAAACATATTTGAACCTATCTATCCTCTTCTGGGTCTTAGGCTGTTCATAGGACCCTTAGACATTCTCTCGGTCGGCCCCTATTGTAGATGGACCGTGGGGCTCTCAGTGGCTCCTGTGGGGGTTCGTGGCTCTTTCCCCTGGACTATCCGCCAGCTCAGTGAGTTGCTTTTGTCTCCAGAGTATAAATGGCAAAGGCGAGGGTGCTTTTCCAGGTGTAACGAAGGTCCTAAATAAGGAGTTAATTAGATTATCCTGGCTGGGGCGGGGCGGATCAGGTGTAAACCCTTGGAGAGAGGAAATGAGGTTCTCTTGGGCCAGAGAGTCTCATCCTGCTGGTTGGAGGAAATAAGCTCTCCTGGCTCATACTGAAAAGGTCCATGTGGCAAAGGATTGTGGATGGCTTTTTAGGAGCTGAGGATGTCTTCATCAAGAAAGGAAAGTCCACCGTCCTACATCCTCTGGGAAGTGACGTGCTTGGAAGCAGCTCTCTCTCCAGTTCAGCCCCGAGCCTCGGATGTCCTCAGACACCCGGACTGCACCTCAGGGAGCTCAGCTGAGCCTGAAGGTGAGTCAGGGCCCAAGTTCTGACCCACAGAGTTGTGAGGACTCAAGTCCGTGTTATTCAAAATGTCTAAAACCGTGCTAATTTATTCCACAGCCATACAAAGCAAACAGGATCCTTTTGTCTTAATCTCTCTTGTTTTTCTTGTTCAACTGGTATGATTTTTTTTTTTTGAGTAAAAGTGTTGATTTTATTTTCTCTCCTACTAAAACTTCAGCAATGATCATAGGATCTAAAAGATGAAGCGTGAACTTCCGGGAGCGCTGAGTTTCATGACTCATCACTCCTCTGTCTTCTTTTTCTCATGCTTTTCCCCCATGTGTACTCTGGTGTTTCATAATCAAAACCGCTGGGGACTGAGACCTTTCCCCTTCCCTGCTTTTGCTGCTGCCCTTTTTTTAAAAATTATCTTTATTGGTACATTAAATATACACATCATGCCTGCACTCCATAATGGGGATTTGTACCAGTATAAGACACAACTTAATTCTCATTTTTTCCCATAGCCCCACCCACCCTACCACCCCCCCCATATATATAAAATTTGTTTCCTTACTTTTTTGTTACAATCTCACTAGCATTGTATGTTATATATTGTGAAATAGAAAATGCTCAATGTAAAATAAGGTGAAAGGGGACAATGTTGAGATTGCTGCTGCCCTTTTTGCCCAGGTGACCCTCCTCTCCAGCCTTGGCAGGCCCCAGGCTGTCTCTTCCCCGTTCGCCTTTCTGTACCACGAGGGTTGGCTGTGGGATTTACTTCGGAAAAAGAAAATGGAGCCGAAGTGACAGGAGTCTCCTAGGAGGGGACGTGAGGGACCAGTGCAGACTCTGCCACATCCCATTTTCTTGCTGTTGCTACCAGCGATGCTGCAGATAGATGGTGGAGGCTTTACCAGCCTGCGTCTTGGAGTGAGGGAATGTGGGGAATTTCCAAGCCAACCTAACAGTTTTTTTTTGGCAACCATAAATCTCTATTGTTATAAGGCACCCAGATTTGGGGATTTTCATTACCGTGATTTAAAGTACGTTACCCTGGCTGACACATACCTCACCTTTCACCTACAGAGTCGTGATTTGTAGACTCGGGCAGAATATCTGACTTCGGTGGGAAGAGTGAAATATTTTCTTCTATGTTCCAAGGAACCCTTAAATATGTCTTTTTAGTGTTTAACTCCTAGGTAGTTATGACAGTTTCTTGAGTAATGTAAAAGGTGCTTACTAACAATGGCTGCACACTGGATGGAAGTGCTTGGAAAGCATTAGCTATTATCACTACTATAACATCTCCCTTGTTTTATTGCATTGATTTCTAAACTATTTGTCTTCTTTTAGACTAGGAATATCTGGAGGGCAAGAACTACATTTGTCAACACAATTGGAACATGTCTAGAACATAAAAGGCACTTAGTAAACATTTACGGATAAATGTATTTCACATATACCAGGTGTCCCTATTTTTAAGTTTCTCCATGTAGAATTATGCCGTCAATGTGTACACTATTTTGTTACTATGATTTATAGACAGTGTGTCAGGAACTCATTTTTTCATTATTGATAGTTGCTGAATAATGAGAAATAGTTGTTAATTACAATATTACACATTTTAGGAGGCTTGAATTTTGCTTGTGACCATAGGTAAATAACTTCACTTGTATTTATTTGTTTATTTTTTGGTGGTATTGGGAAATTGAACTTGGGCCCTTGTGGCTCCAAGTTAGGAGCAGTAACATTTGAGCTAAATCCTCAGCTCTCATTTCACCTTTTAAAGCTTGGGACCTGCCTCCTGTATTTGTTATAAGGAATTAATTAAATGCTTTTGAGAACTAACACAATGCTTGTGTATCAGTCAGTGTTTACTAGAGAAACAGATATAATACAAGATATATAAATCTAAGAATTTACAAGATTGGCCTACAGTGGCCACCCAAAGTTGGATGAGGAAGAGTGTAGAGGGTCCTTCTGTACACTGGAGACGGGAGGATTCAGGAGAAGGTCTCAGCTCAGGGCAGGGTCCTGGGCGAGTCCGTATTGCAGGCTGGTGGGTCTATGATGATGGAAGGCTGACGAGTCTATGCCGAAAGGCTGAAGGACCTGCGCTAGAAGCCGGGCACGGTGACCAAGGTGAGGGGAGACTGAAGCTCCTTGGGAGAACAGAAGCAGAAGTGTGCTTCTTCATTTCCTTTTTAGATCGATCAGGTGGTGGGGTTGAGGGAGTGCTGAGCCATTTAGCTAACTGTCTCAATACCACACTTCTCAAACTGACACAATCACTCAACCACTGCAGCTTAGCATGTGGAAACCATTGTGTCATTTATTATTTTTACTTGTTATCATTAATTCTTATTTTTATCTTTGGCTTTTCTTGGCTTGCTTGATCTGTATGTTTTAGTATCTGTTTACAAAACATGACTTTATACATTCTCCTTTGTTTTTCATAGAAATGATATGATAGTAATTTTTACCACATTCCTGGTTTTCCTACTCTAGTTATTTAAGTGACACTAAATAGTCTCATGTATATTTAATCATCTGAATTAAAAACAAACAAAAAGATGTTTTTGTTGTCACTGAATGAGAAATTCATTACTATATTTGACATTCTCAATGTAATAGAATTCTGTATAGAAATTGTGCTTATCCAAAGAGAAAAGTGAAAAGTACTTTTTACATATCTTTCCTTCCTATATTACAGTCACATCATTTCTATTTTAAAGACCCAAGTCTCATCTGTATTAAGTCTAGGTGTGCCATTTTCTTACTGATTCTTGCGTCTTTAAGGGTGGTTACTAAAGCTGCTCTCCATGGATAATCTTTAACTCATTCTAGAAAACCTGTTCAAATATTCTCAAATGAAATTGCAATCTAGTTAAAACTAAGTATGCCTTTAGAACAGAAGAGTGAAGAAGATTAAACAAGAAAATGGTCCAGAATGTGAATATTTCTTCTGGTTTGAGGCTTTAAAGAGACATGCAAAGAAAACAGAATATAGATTTTTATTCTGTGGGGAGTAAAAAAAATACCTTAGTGGTAAAGTGGATACCATTTTGCATGAAATACTGCAATTTCTTGACAGAGTAATCTGAAAACTTATTTAGATCTGTGTTAGCAAAGTTCACACCAAGTTTCTTCAAAACATAGCTCCTAATCTTCTTTTAAACTTTTCACAGACTAACTGTACTGATAGAATGGGAAAATATTCTTATAGTGAAAAATGTTTCCTGAGCGTGGTAATGAAATTCTCAATTATCGTGTTATTCTATCGAATTGTATTGTTATAGTTGATTTTTAAGGTCTTTTTTCTTTCATGTACCACGCTCCAAAATTAATTACTATACTCTAAAATATAAATTAGGGTGAGTGAGTATTTGGAATTGATTTTTTGTCTTATAAAATGTTAAAATTAGATGTCCCCATAAATAGCTGGGTTAATTATCTATCAATCTATCTATCTGTCTATCAATCCATCCATCTGTCTTTGCAGTACTGAAGATTGAACACAGGAGCTCTGAATCAGAGAGCTATATTCTTGGTCTTTAATTTTTTTTTTTTTTGGGGGGGGGTACAGGGGATCGAACTCTAGACCTTATGCTTTTGAGGCAGATGCAGTGCCACTGAGCTAAATCCCTGGCCACTTAAAGAAACTTTTTCACTTTGAGAAAGAATATTGCTAAATTATACAGAAATAAACTACCACACCTGGCTTACCTTTAATTGCTGGAAGAAATTAAAATACTTTAAAATCTATTTTGCCCTTTCTTTGTTTCAGTTTTTCCCTTTATAAAATGAGAAGAAAGCTTTTTACTACCATCACCAGAAGCACCATAATTTAATGTTTAAAGAACATGAGCATTGCACTTTCTTAAAAAATTATTTAATAGGGGCCGGGGAGTTAGCTCAGTGGTTCGGGCGCCTGTCTTGCAAGCTCAAGGGCCTGGGTTCGATTCCCCGGTAACCACATAACAATACTGGGTGTGGAGACCCACAGCCAGCAGCAATCAGTACCACATACCACAGTGCCGGGCGTGGTGGCTCACGCCTGTAATCCCAGCACTCGGGAGGCAGAGGCAGGAAGATTGTGATGTGAGTTTGAGGCTGAGCTCAGCGCCAGCCTGAACCACAAAGCGAGACCCTGTCTCAAAAAAAACCTAAAAAAAAATTCTTTAATAAAATACTATTTTATTAATGTACTTATTATTTTCACACTAAGAAATTTTCAGATTAGGAAATGTAGATGTAGTAATGGCAAATATATATTTATTTGAATACAAGTATAATGCCACCATTCCCAATATTTTCTGGTGTCATACATATTAATGATAAAATATTTTTTCACTTAAATTGAATTTATTTTTAAATTGATAATTAGTGAATATCTAAAAATTTATTATAAGTAATGATGTAACTGGTTAGTGTATACAACACTTAATGCACTCAGATTAACAACAAATTAAGAACAGAATATTCCTTCTATAGTGTGATATTTATTTATTTTTTTCTAAAGAAGTAACTGCTACACAAGAGAAGCAATTTAGAAAAAGGCTTTCCACAATACAGTGTGCCACAGTTCAACTTTCTAATTCAGAATCCCGTATGTATTTTTAGAAGTGTAAATCGCCAGTTATAATAGAACGATCCATGTTTAAGATGGACAAAAAAAACCAATCAAATAAGCAAACAGATAATGTAACAAATATAGAAAAATCAACTTTAAAAGGTTAAGAATCCAGGATAGACTTCAAGTCTACTAAAGTGTTTAATTCTGTAGGCTGATAACTATCCCACCCCTTACTTCCTGTAGTGTGGGGGACACCAGAGGAATGTTGTGGGAGTCAGGCAGATCTAGGTTTCTGCTCCGGGACGCCATCAGGTGCCTCAGTGTCTCTCACCTCATTTATCATTTATAAAACACGAGCAATGGCATCTATTTTCCAAGGCCACTGTGAGGTTTAGATAAACTCTTGTCTCACACTGCCTGGTACAGGGCAAGTGCTTGATAACTATTACTGTTATTTTTACAAGCATAGTACTTCATGCTTTCTATAGCACTTTCACATAAAATTTCTCATGTAAAATAGCAAGCCTGTATGACAGTACAACTTTTATCACAGAACTATGTACATGTGTTTAATAAGCATGATTATTAGTGAATTTGTTCAGATGAAGAGACAGCAGATTTAATTCCTTTTGCCTTGATGTAAGATCACAATGCCCTAAAATTACTATTTTTATACTTAAATCATACCTGACTTCAAGCCATTTAGAGACACAATTTCACTCATTTACCCTTGTCAAGCCTTATCTCACAAGCTTTTATCCCCACTTTACAGATGGAAGAGAAATGGGAAATAACTGTCCCAAGGCCAGGGAGCACTGAGCTCCATCACTGTCCCCTCCCCCTTTTGACAGAAAGCTAAGAATGCATCATCCTCTCCACTGGCTCTGGATGAACCTGAAAATGTCCAGTCTTGTTTGTTAGCTCTGGAAAGCAGAGAAATAGAAGGGGCTACAGTGGTGGTGTGGAGCCTTGGCGAACAGCTTGGTGGTCTGACCTGAGCTCTTTATGCCTTTAATCTTCTCAGTGACCAGAAAGTGTTAAAACCATTTCAAAAAGTATGTTGTGACCTCCAACCTTAAGAAGAAGAAAAATGGTTTGGGAAGCGGTTAAAAGCTCCATTATATGTTGGGTAATTTTTTATGGGATTTCCTGAAAGCTGTCACATTTCACTGAAAGGTCTAGACTTATTTCTGTTAGTCTGGATAGTTAGGTCCTTGCCACAGGGCAGTGAGGTAACACATGGTATCTCAACGTGACCCATGAGAATATTATGCTGTGGGAGGTGTTTCTGGGAGGCAAGTGACAATTGCTACTATTCTCTTGAACCAAGACATGCTGAAGAGAGTGGGGACCAATTTACATCCTCAGCAAAGATGTCTGGTTGTGATTGAGCTAACTGGCAAATTTCAGTTTTTTCTTGGTTGCAAAAAAAGTTCTAAGAGCCTTGTGGGAAAAGGGATGTAATATAGAGCTCCTATTATTCCATTCTGATTTATACACAGTGCTATTTATGAATGGCTTCCTTTTAATTAGGTGCTTAATTTAAAATGGAACTTGTGGCTATAATAACCTCCAAAGCACAAACTTTGGAACATTAACCATTTGGGGGAGAAAGGAGTGAAAATTAAAAAACTTTTCAATCATAAGGCTGTAATTGATTGTGCAGCACATAAAAGAATTCTTTATTATTTTGTAGTATCATTTAGCAAACAACTTCTACTGTGAAATAAAATCTAATTTCCAGAATCATAATTTTGGTTGAAAATCTTCCAATTTCATGAAGATATTTCTTTTTAACTTTTGAGTAAGGAAAGGTAGAAGTGGTCTTTGAGTGTTTAATTAGAAAATTTATTTTACAATGAAAATTATAAATATATTTCTTAGTGCCTTGCTGCTTTATAGATAGTATGAAAATCTGGGGGAAGGACTTAGGATAAAAGCAAATGAAAAGTAAACCAAATAATTAATGATCATAGAAAAGAAAATGCACTCATCCGAGTCATCAGAAAATCAAGAGTATGAAAATCTGGGGGAAGGACTTAGAATAAAAGCAAATGAAAAGTAAACCAAATAATTAATGATCATAAGAAAGAAAACGCACTCATCCAAGTCATCAGAAAATCGCTGCTGTCTCAAAGCTCTAACACTCTTGAGACAAAAATGCTTGGCAAATAACACTTTCAGGGTTATGTAACATTTCTAGCTGAAAATTAAAAGTGTGTGCTTCATGAAGTCATTCTAAGGTAATCATAGAAGTATTAGTGAAAATGGGCATGTCTGTGTTATACTGCATGAGGAAAACTTCTCATTCTAGAACAGCGTTCTGTGATGATTTTAAATGGGAAACTAAAGTCCAGGTGACTTCTCTGGGAATCAATGTCCTCCTTTCTCCTTTCTTGGTGTTTTACAGATTGATTAATTTGCAGAGGTTGGCTATGATTGCTGCTGAAGTAGAAAGTATTATAGATTCTCTGTTCTGCAATCCACTTGGCTGAGGGCTATGGTTCTATCTCTGTACAGTTATCTACCTTTTCACATGATGCTTAGTACCATAGCTCTGGACCTCTCCTAAACATATTGTGCAATTCTATTGTGTTGAACTGTCAAGTGTCTTTCTGTGATAGGTAACTAGTCCCCTCCCCCACCCCAGGAGAGCTGCTCTGTTAGGTAAAGGTAAATGAGCCAGACAAAAACAAGCATTTAGAAAACAGCTTGTATGTATATATGAAGGACGTATCTGGCTGAGTTTTGAAAGGAGAAAGGGGAGGCACTGAAGGTCAGAAAATTTATATGATTCATTTAGCAATTAAAGAAATAATGGCTGAAAGAACATGTATTCAACCTGTTGTGTGGAATTCTTAAATAGTTGAAAGGAAAAGCCATCCAGGCATGCCTGTAATCCTAGCCCTTGGAGGTCACAGCAGCAGAATTTCCATGAGCTGTAGTGAGCCTGGGCTACATAGTGAGTTCACCAGCCTGAATGACACAAGAAGAGAGAGAGAGAGAAAGAGAGAGAGAGACAGAGAGAGAGAAAGTTTGATATTTCCAATCTTTAATACCTATTGGTATACTGGCTTAGTTAAGGTGGCTGGCCATCTGTCAATCCTGGGTAAACATTCTTTTTCAGTTTCTAATAAGCAGTTATTTAGATCAGCTATAAATTCAATATCCTCTAAATTAGCTTTGTTTCAAAAGTTTGAGATCGACATAAACTTTAAATTAAAAACAAAGTTTTTCCAGTCTAGCTTACCTGGAAATGTTTTTTGACAGTCCCCTTTTTGATCTATTATGGCTTGTGAAGATGTTCTCACAAAGCATCATAGATGGGACTTTTCAGAGGTGGCTACATGTAGAATGTGTAACTGATTCATGGTGCAACAGTAGGATTAAGGGAGAGTGATTACTAAATCAGCCCGCTGATTGGTTTGGCATCATCCTAATCCCAGTAGCCTGGATAGAGTATTAAAGGGGCAGGAAAAAGTTGCTAAGGCCCTTGACTGCTTGGCTACCTTCTGCCTGCTATCAGTTGTTTCTCTGCTGCGGTGCTGCTCTGCCTTGGATCCAGCCGATTGTGGACTGAAACCTCTACGAAGTCTGTAAACCTTTGCTCCTTTAAATTGAGGTGTTGGGTATTTTGTCTAGCAGTGAGAGAAGTAACTGAGATAGGTCATATATTTTTCTACATTAAATGGTAGAATTATTGGCAGCTCTTCAGCTGTTAAAGTAAGACGATGTTTGAAGCACATAAACATGTATGTTGGAAAAAACTGGGCAAGACTTGTATAGATCCAAAGGTTGAGTTGGTTTAAATGCAAACTGCATCAAGACAGAATATAAATGCCTCTCATCAGATTTGGTCCACTCTGTAGTCTCTTAATGGCAATTTAATTGTACACCTTATTATAGTTACTGTCAAAACCTAAAAGTGAAGCAAGCATTCTTGGAAGGTGAAACAGAGGGAATGGAAGTTTGAGCCCAGCCTGGGCAACTTACTGACTCAACAAGAGCTTGTGGAAAAATGAAAAATAAGAAAAGGTCAGGATTGTAGCTTAGTGTGAAAGTCCTGTGTCCAATCTCTAGTACTGAAAAGAAACAAACTCCTGAGCAGCAGGAGCAACAACAACAACAACAACAACAACAACAACAACAACAACAACAAAAATAGCAACAGCAGGAGCAGCAGCAGCAGCACAACAGAGAATATGTTTAAGACTCCCAGTGGATGCCTGAGATCTCAATCCAAACCTTCTGTGTCCTCATTTTTTTCCTTTACGCCCTGAAGCATTGCTATGTAGTGCTCGAGTTAATCTATCCTTTCATGCTTTATGTCCTAGCACTCAAGGCAAAATAAAGTCATTTGAACACGAGCAATACTGACTAACAGGAAGGTAGATATGCCGGACAAAGGGACAGTTACCATCCTGGTCAGGATGGAGTGGGGTATGTGAGATTTCATCACAATATGTACTGTGGCAGAAAGTTTAAAACTTACTGTTTAGGAGTTTTCCATTTAATATTTTGGAGTGTGATTGATCACTGGGAATTGAAACAACAACATTAAGGGTGCTATGGGGGGCGCACTATAACATATTTAAAATGAAGTCCTTTAGAAGGATAAGTCAGTTGTAAGCTAAATACATTTCTGCAGAAAGGGATTCATTCTTTAATAATGCTAGTGATCTCTAAATAATTCTCCAATTGATAGTTGCTAAAAATATTCCTTAATTCATCATATTTTCTGAAAAATATTATATAGCACTATAATGTAAAATAGTAAGTTTAGGACTAGGACTGGTGCTGGGACAGTTCAGTGGAAGGACAGTTACTTAGCACATGCAAGGACCTGGGTACTATCCCCAGTACTATAAAACAAAGTAGTTACACTTTTATATGAAATCTGTGGATAAAATAATCTGAATTCCTTCTTAGGAGCAAATCCAGAATTATATTGGTGAATAAACACCACTACCAATACTGGAAACAGCTACTTAGAAAATTTGCTCCCAATTAACCTTATAGACAAATGAAAACCATCTTCTAAAAATGAACACATTTATTTCTGTAAATTCCTCAGCATTTTTACAATGTTGAAATAAACTGTTTTCAATTTATATTTATAGATTAGAGTTGGGAGCAATTTCTCTGTCCTTTACAAGCAGCCTTGACTGCTTACCCTGAGTTCAAAACCGCCTCAAAATGTGTCATTTTTTTGGTATACAAAAGGCATTCTAAAATTGTATTATGCAGTTATTGTGTGGGAAGAATGACCCTTGCCACGCTTTGTTTACTGAATGTCAAATTTTCATTTGTATTACAGCTGTGTACCATAGCAGTTTCGGTTTTGTATGAAGGGCAACTAATGCACAAAACAGTCAAACCACAGAGCAGTAATTAGTCTGGAAAAGATCAAAGTGTGCTCTTCTAAATCCAGCCAATTTGCTCTGGGTGTGCAAAACCAATAGTTTTTCTTTTGCTAAGGTCTCTTATTAATTTTTGCTTTCATTTGTTGCAGAGCAGCTGCTTTGCTATCAATCCAGCATCCTGCATTTAAAAAAAAAATCCATTTTGATGCCACAAATGCAATTTCAATGGGTTTAGGAATAATAACCAGCTTCCCCCCACCCCACCCCACTCCTAGGAGATAGAAACTTGAAAGTTTCAGCATCTATAGAGTGAAAGAGCGCAGCATAAGGCACAGCACTGTTGACATTGTTGTGCTGGAGGAGCCTGAAAAAGAGTTATCTGTAAATATTTCTGCTTTTAGTGCTTTGAACCAACTCTGTCCTTACCACTGCCTATCTCTGGCTTGCTTCTCCTCTTAATAAGAGTTCTTTTATTCTTATGGTCACACTGTGACTCTTCATGGAAATATTATTTAATGCCTCAAATTATTAGTTAAATTAAAAT
>PVIR01038296.1:0-14638 GCA_004026965.1 Petromus typicus
AATATAAATGACATTTTCAAGTATTATTGTCTTAGAAAGAGAGGAGGCAGTATTGTGGTTTTAGTGGACATAGTGATAGACAAGTATGTGGATTGAAGGTATGCGTGTATTTACGTCTACATGTGTCAATGGAGGTATTATAAGGAGGTTTTAATGTTGACCTACAGAGAAGATTAAACATACAGGAAAAGTAAAAAAAGAATAAACAATAGATTTAGATCCATGAGATGAGAAAGAAGCAATATTGTTACCAACTTATTTTGCTCTTTCCTACTAATCAGCCCTAAAATGTCAGAGATTATCTATTTCTTTGCATTTTCAGTGCTTAAGACAATACCTAGGGAAAACAAGGATTTTTTATATTTTAATTGAAGGGAAAAAAACCAACAGGATACTAGGAAAGTCAGTTTGTCTCAGAACTCTTCAAAGATCTTTGGCCAATGTTATATTCTGTCTTCAAAAACTGTCAAGGGTATGTTTCTGTAGCATTTTATCCCTATAATGTTTTTATATTACCCACTTTGGGCATTAAATAACAGTCTTAGTAATTTTGAATTAGTAGTATGTAAGTCACTTTAGTGTTCTTCCACTATGTAGTAAATGAAAAAAGTGAAAAATGAGTTAGATTCATATGGTTAAATTTAATAAAATACAAATTGAAGAATCCATATTACTCCTATGACATGTTAATATAGATGACAGAGACCCTCAAAATATAGTTTCCAGTAGTAAGAGTGGAATGACTATTTACCGATGGCTTTTGTTGTCATGCTCCTGTATCTCACCTGTTCTTTTTTCATTGATTAATCCTATTTCAAAAGACTCGAGTCAGTTTTCATTGGATTAAACTGCATACCAGCCACATGGTTTTTCTGTTATAGGAACATTTCAAATTTAATGAGTTATCAGAAATAATCTAGATCTGTAATAAAATGTCATGATGTATATCATGGAGCTTGGCTCTGATGACTTGATTAAAGTTAAATCTCAGCATTTGTGTTGTTAGAGGGATGTGAATTCTTGGACCAGCCACATGCAGCCTATTTGTCTGAGTTTTAATATCAGGAACTACTTCACCATGGCAGTCACACAAAGCAAGGCAGCAAATCATGACCTCATTGTAAGCTCCAAATGTCATTTTTTTCTGAGTAAAGCTTATTCACTCCTTATACTTTCTATTTTGCCATTATGAACTTTTAGTAAAAGATTTATTGTTATTAACATCTTATTTTTGAATTTAGATGCTAAATCATGATGGAATTTCAAGACACATTAAAAATAGGTATTTTCAATGGTGGAAGACAAATTCCATTTGCTTAAGCTTTATAAAGGCAAAAATATTAAAACCTGATGGCAGATTGATTTTCATGTGTTGAAAAATCATATACAAAATATGAAAAATGTTGCTTATGTTTTCTTTAATGTTATATAAACTTTGAAATTGAAGTATTTCGAATATGTGAGGGAAAGGGAAATAGTTGATACATCCTTAAAAATCTTGATAAAAATCAGATGAGTTTGTGTTAGGATTTAAAATACAGTACATAATCATAAATATGGAGACTGTTTTATATATATATATATTTATATGGTCATCTCTTTTTTCATAGTTTTTTTCTTTTAACATAATGTGTATTTACTACAGCCTATTCTAAGTGCTTTATTTACAATATTTAATTTAGCCTATACTACATCATAAATTACTATTTCCATTTCACCAATGTGTGAGCTGAGGTTCAGACCGTTTAGATAACTTGGTATAGTCCCAATGTATTAACTATGCAAACTAAAAACTTAAACCTAGATTTGTCTAATTTAAAATACCACACTCGTGGCTCCTATTATATATGTTACAGGATAGCCTTTTGTAATATTCTGACTTATAGTTTAAGTACAATACTTATGTATGCATAATATTATTGGGTATATTTTGTCATGAAAGTGCATTAAAATTAAATAGTAGTTATTGTTATTCTATAACAACACTAGATGTTATGAGTTACAAAAATAGATTAGCTAATAGATTAGCTATAGATTGTATTAGTTATGAGTTACAAAAATAGATAGCTATCCTGCTATCTACTGTCAAGGAATTTCATTCTTGCTGGAAATGTCATCATGACATTGATGAAGAAAATAATTGTTGAATGGTATAGTGCAGATTGCTGTCTATTGTCATATCAAGGTGTAATATGAAAAAAAAGAACAAATATCCAGGAGTTTAAAAAGAAGAGTTCAAGATAGGTGTGTTTCATTAAAGTAAGGAGATGATGTCTAAGTATTCTCACATGCCAGATGTGTAAACTGATTTGCATTCACAAAGTATATTTGCTGATATCTATATGCTTGATGTTAAGGTCCCTCTAAAACTTAGTAGGGCTACTAATTTTCTGGGACTATTGATGCTTTTAGCACAATGACCTTATGAATCTTTATGCTCTGTGCCTCTGTTACAGACAAAGCACAATAGTTGGAATTCTGGCATGAAGCATGGTAAAGACAAATCTCTTTGCTTAGTGTATGCCATTTCCTCATATCCCTTCCTTACCTGGATTTCACCCTGTTGGATGAGCCTACCACATTTTCATGTAAAGGCAGCCTTTCTATACCAGCCTTTCCTAGTGACCGTTCTCAAAAAGCCACTCTCCTGGTCACGTTACCAGTGTTGCTCACTAAAGAGATTAATCTTTCCAGGTTCTGATTGCTAGCTTCCCTAGAACTTGCTGACTCCCTGAAGTACCTTACAAGAATCCTCTCTATCAGCATTATGTTGTGATCTCCATAGCAAGCAAGTTTTCTAGGCCTGAGTTTTAATATCAGGAACTATTTCACCATGATAGTCACACAAAGCAAAGAAGCAAATCATAGCATCATTGTAAGCTCCAGATCTCATTTTTTCTGGCTGTGCTATAGAAATGAACAATTAGGAGAATATTATGCAGGTTTTTGATGTTTTCTGTGACTAATATATAATGGAAAGAAAAATTTTTTTTCCAAGTAGTAAGCTATACTTTTTAATTTTATGTCTTCTCATCATATGTTATAAACACATTGCTTTGAAATAACTTAATAGTTAGCTTAAAATAAAATTCGGATAAAATAGTTGTATATTTTTAAAGTTAATTTATTTTTATCTAATCATTTCCAATATATGAAAATTATCAAAATTGTCATATAAATAATTTTCTATAAAAGTCTCCTCTTTTAATATTTTGAGATTTATTATTTGAACATAGAAAAAATCAATCTCTCTACTTTTTCTACTCCTCAATTAAAATCTCCTATACTTCTAAGTATTTTTTCTTAATACTTAATTTTAATTAGCTTAACTGTAATTTTATTCAGTGGTGAAGCCTACATGATCAAGGTCACCTTGTCCTGTGTCACTTTATTCCCCTTAACTGTTTCTGTATTTAAAAATCCAAGTCCTCAGATATTAGATACAGAGTTTTCATTTATTTAATTTTAAAGCCCTAGATAAATTGGTTCAGCTCATGAACATTATCGCAGAAATATTACTATTGCTTGGTCATTTGGCTAGTGAAACTAAAGACCAGATGGGGAAAGATATAATAGTCCCTCATTTGTCCAGAGAATGCAACTATAGAAGAGACATTATATCTGGTGTTGCGGCAGGCATTAAAATAGAAGTTATCATGAAGCTGAAGACTACAGTACACATTAAAAGCAGGATTTTGCTTATTTTAATTAGAATCAATTACTTTTACTGTCCTGAAGAGGATAAGGAATAAGTTGACTTTTAGTATACATCATGCAGAACTGGGGTTGGGGTACTACAGAACATCTGGTGCTTATGCTTGGGGAAGAGGACCGTGATTTCCACTCTTTCTTAAAATGGTATAGCATCTCACCGGAGAACTGTGTGGAAATAAAGTATACGCAGAATTTTGCAAAAGTCGTTTAAGATAGGTATATCTAAAAGATGACTTAGTAGTCTTATTTCTGTCCTAAGGCTTTTGACAGATCTCCTATTTGAATGTTTTTCTAAAGGTTATGATAAATGCAAAAATACTAACATTTCAAATGTATCTGTTTTCATTACAGTCCATAGTATATATCCTAGTATCTCTAGAATATAGCCCCCCAAAATTAAAAAATGATGGAAACAGTAGATGTTCATAATATGAAAAAATATCAATAAAGTGAGTAGTACATAGTTGATCTTAGCCAAAGGCCAAAAACTGAGGTACTATAAAAGAAAAAGATGTTTGTTATTTTAACAAACTTTTGTTTCACTGTACATTTTGATAGTTGTTAAGATAATCAGCTATACTTTGTCTGTAAGACTATTTTTGGTATAAGTGAAGAACAATATGTAATAAGGAAAATATCTAATTTCGCCTTCCTAATCTGTCTTAAAAGAGACATTATTCTCCTCATTTGGATGTTGGATAAAGGCAAAAATAGGAGCACGGTTAACAATTAGAGGAGAGGACAGGACATTCAAACCATGGATTTGACAACAAGAGATCACTGGGGCATCTTTCAAAAGAAATACTTTTTTTTTTTTTAGATAGGGTCTTGCTTTGTAGTTCTGGCTGGCCCTGAGCTCAGCCTGGAACTCACAGCAATCCTCCAGCCTCTGCCTCCCAAGTGCTGGGATTACAGACGTGAGTGACCGCACCCAGCGTTCTGGAAGTGGTACGGATTGCTGGTGGGTGTGAGTCACTATGCCCAGCATTGTGGTATGTGGATACCAATGATAAACCTAGGCCCTTGCACTTGCAAGACCTGTTCCAGAAGCACTGAGCTAAATCCCCGGTCCCAGAAATACAACTTTTTGATAAGATTTAACAGCAATTATTAATGGAAATTCCTGTAAGTAAAGTACTATAAGTAATATAATGTTTTCTCTTTCCTTGAAGAAAACATCATTGAACTTTCATATTTCATTTTAATGTGTTTGAATTGAATTTGTGGATATTTCAAATTGGAGGATGTGTACTATGTTGATGAGCCATAACATAGAGAACAAGTTAGCCCAATAAATTTTGCATGCAGATGTATCAGGATATAATTAAACACAGAAACAGTACTACTAAATTTTTGCATAGTCTACTTTAAATAAAAATTTAGCTCTAAATATTACCAGTTGCAACCTAAAAACTCATTAGAAATTGAGAAATATAAATGTGGTTTTGATAATAAAATAACAGTCCCACTCATAATTTATGATGCACAGGCTCAAATTATTGTAGATGCTTTTTATGTCATATTTTCCTAATATGAATTTGAAAAATGATAGTGTTAATACCCTTTTTTGATTGAGGCAGGGCCTCCCTGTATAGTGCTGGCCTGTACCTTATAATATAGTCTAGGTTGTCCTTGAACTCACTGTGATCCTTCTGCCTCAGCCTCTCCAGTGCTGGGATTGCAGATGTGCACCACCATGCAAGGTGATATCTTCATTTTAAAGATAAGAAAAGGAGGTTAAACAATGGGTTCCAGTTCATACAGCCTAGAAAATGGCAGAGCTACAGTCTCAGTTGTGGAAAACTTCAGAGATATTTATTTCTACATAGATTCCTTTGGAAAGAAAATAACTTTATTTTAGGAATTACTGAGAGAATTACTTTATTAGTTCTATATCTATAGTGTATTAAGATAGATTTTAAATTATAGCAGTGTAGAATAGAGTATATAAGAAAGTGAAACATATTTAGATTGGTGCTAATTAAATGATTAAGATAAAATAACCCATAGCAGAAGTTTTTTAAATTTAGGCAGATTTAAGATGAATATTAAGTTAAAAACATAAACAAACTGCCTAGATTTTCAAAGCAATAACCTTTCCTGTTGCAGAAAATATTCATTTTTGTAAGATATTGGTCATTAAAAATAGACTGGTCATCTGTTTTTCATTTCTCCTTACTCACTGAATAAATTTATTGGCTAATTTATCTTTTTAGAAAATTATTTTTTACACAGTGCTCTTATCTCACGTGGGAGAAAAAGTGAAAGAAATAGGTTTTGAAGCTCCATATATAATGAATTTCAATGTTCAAAGTCATCTTTTTGTTCAATTTATGATGTTTAAAGTTTTCTTCCACACTTCTTTCACTTAGTTCCCATTTCTCCTCCAGTTTTTAAAAATTTTTCTGGCTTTGAGAATGAACACGTGTTCTTGTTTACTAAAGGTTTCCTATGAGATAGTGTGCATTCTTCCTAGTGTTGAGGAGAGCTTTGTGACAGATGCTTCACTGGTGTTTGGGATTATTTTAGAGAGGTCAGAGGAGTTTCAGTCCCCTTGTAAAGGAGTTTAAAGAGAAATCGCAGCAATAAATCATTGATTTGGATAAATGTTTACTATTTTATGTACATAAACACTAAAGTTAATATCATAAGTTCTTGATTTTATTTTATTTATTTATTTATTTATTTATTTATTTTTTGAGACAGGGTCTCGCTTTGTGGTTCAGGCTGGCCCTGAGCTGAGCCTCAAACTCACATCACAGCAATCCTCCTGCCTCTGCCTCCCGAGTGCTGGGATTACAGGCGTGAGCCACCACGCCCAGCACTGTGATATGTGGTACTGGTTGCTGCTGGGTGCGCCCAATATAGGTATGTGATTACCAGGGAATCGAAAGAGGGTCCTTGTGCTTGCAAGACAGCCGCCGGAACCACTAAGCTAAATCCCGGGCCCCCAAAAGTTCCTGATTTTAAAGCTATCTTCATAGCTTTATTAAGCCGCAGTCCAAAATTCTTGAAAAATGTGAAGACATTCTGTGCTCTGGTCTTCCTGTATCACAGTCTTACCATCCCTTACGATTTTAATAGAATCCTATGTCTTTCAAAAAGTCTCCATTAATCTGTCAAATACACTTTAATTACTTGTCCCTCTCTTCTAAATGCCTGTAAGCACCACACCTTTCTCTTATATTTCTTATCATATTAATATTATATAAAATTTTAACATACGACTCTGTTCGATCAAATGTCCCTTAAGAATATGAAGCGTGTCAAGTTTATGTTCACTATACTGCCCTGAATAGTACCTGTCACACTTAGTTACGTATTATCTATTATAGAAATAATATCTTCTCACTTTTAAAAATATAGAAAACAGAAAATTTGGAAATTAAGTCTTAATCACTCATAACTCTAGAAACAGTCAGAGCCAACAGTGTAGAAATATCTTCTCGTCCTATTTAAATCATTACAAAAATGTATTCATAATAGTTTTTTAAGGGCAACTGTGTAAATATATGTGTTTGTATATTTTATTTAATTCACTTGCTGCATATATATATATATATATATGTTTTATTTATTAACCGGTACTTTTGTTGATTCTATAATATACTATTTTAACAGATTATGCTAGCTATGATTTAGTATCTTGCTATATTTACTTCTAATTTCCACATATAATTAAATATACATAAGAATATATGTATTATATATAAAATTATATTAAAGCTATCATAACATTTCAACCTGAAGCTAAATATATATGAGAATATTTTATTATATACACAATTATTGATTAATTTTAAATAATCTATTTTAATGACCATGAAATTATAGGTGAACAGAACCTATTCCATTTGATACACATTTTCTACATTAGTACTTTGCCAATAAATATTTGTGGGTTAATAGTTTAATGAATTATATTTGAAAGATTGTGTTCATATGTATGGATATTTATGAGTGGAAGTAAAAGGTTAACTACCGCTCCAAAAGGACTAACATCTTTTTTTTTTAAGGCAAAGTCTTACTTTTTAGTTCAGGCTGGCCCTGGGCTTACTGTATATCCTAGGTGAGCCTCGAACTGATAGCAATCCCCCTGCCTCTTCCGCTCAAGTGCTGCAATTCCAGGCGTGAGCCACCGTGCCCACCATTGTCATATGTGGTGCTGACTGCTGGTGAGCATGAGTGTTGTTGTATGTGGTTAACAGGAATGCAAGGCAGGCACCAGAACCACTGAGCTAAATCCCTGGCTCAGGACTAACATCTTTTAGAGAGAAAAAACAACTTAATAAACAACTATAATACTATTAACAGTGAACTCAAGTTAGATCTAACTCACTGATAAAAATTTAAATTGTGGAGGCTTCTAATATCTTCTTTAACTTGTATAATCCTAATTAAATAATATTAGCCTAATTATGAATTGTACGATCCTAATTAAGAACATCTTGCAAATTCCAAATCACTGCCAGTAAGGTAATAAAAGCCCAGACAGTTAAAAATAACAGACTCAAGAAGCAAAATAAAAATCCCTTTCTCTTTCTCTGCTTAGAATTCAGATCCCAACACTTGCTTACAGGGATAGGGTCTATTTTTCAACTAAGCCTCAAAGTTTCTGGGATGAACTGTTGTTAAATTGGCCAAAGACCCTTTATTTGTTGATAAATCTTCAATTCACTGGTCTCCCCTCCTTCTGTTCTGACCTCTGTCCCTCCCATTTTTATCTCCACTTTCATCTTTGGTTCAAAAGCCTTTCAATTTCACTTCTTAGCACCATCTAGTGATGAATTTTTGATCTTTCCTTATGCATATGTATTAGTTGAGATAACTTTGTATTTTACCTAATAAAAATGATCCTTAGACATAACTGATAAAGATTGTCATTTTGAGAAGATGAAACTGTCCCTAAATTTATTAAAACACACCGCAGATATAAAATATTGCATATAATAAGTGCAATGATTCATTCATTTACCCTTGCACATATCTTTTGAGGCCTATGATATACCAGGTTATGAGCTAGATCATAAGAATATAGCAATGGTCATTAGGAAATGTTTATCATAAAAGTTTATGTTCTGGTGGAAAAAAGAACTACATAAAAATTTTATGCATTTGTACCTTAGTTTTAAACTTCATAATACATTTTCCTTAGATAATAGTTTAGAATACAGTAAATTAATTAAAAACTATATTACTAATGACTTAGTACAGTCTAACCGCTTCTAGAAAAATACATGTCAAATTTCAAATTGAAATATGTATAATATTTTTATCCTTACCTGGGGATGAATAATGAGAATGTAACTGTGAATGGCCCTGTGAACTTCTTGCAAATCCTCAAAATATTTCCAGTAAGGTAGATTGCATATCAGGGTTTCTGCATGGCAATACAGGATAGGCATGGAAGTCTGAGTGGTCATAACTTATCTAACCTTTGTCGAACATTTCATGTGGAATGACACTTGCATCATTTGTTCAAGAATGCATCGTGGATTTCAGCAGTATAAGAGGAAATTGATGAAGTGTAATTGGTAAAACCTGGCTTCCAGTTACTGTGTTTTGATTTTACTATTATAAAAAGAAAGCTCTTTTTCAAATGAGGAGAAAAAAGCCTAATCCTAATATATGATCATACTTTAATATCACAAATATACTTTTAAAATAGCATTTATGAATCTAGACTTCTTGTATAATGTTGAGTGTTTATTGATTTAATGCTGGTAATGCTTTAAAACAAACAAATTTAATCTCTGTTGAGATTATTGTATAGTCAAAATTTGATGAATTTAGCTAATAAATGGTCTACTTTGACTTTTAAAACTCCAGTAGAACTTGAAAATTAAAATATAAACATTTAGTGTAAACAGAAGTGTAATGCAAAGTTCACTGGTTTGTGACTGATAGTCTCATTTTCTGTCCTTGTTACTTATTTTCTTAAGCTAAAGAGATTTTGGGGGAGATTTTCTTTTGTTTTATGTTTGTGTTTCATTAGAAATACAAAGTAATGAAAGTTTTTTTAACAGATATTCTTTGAAACTTGTTAACTTCCAAGGCTCATTTTAAAAATTCTGTTCTTCACAACATTATTATTACAGCAAGTAGCAAAGGAAAATGCAAAAGGCTGTGAGTTTTATGGAGGTACCCACTATAGTTACATACCTGGCTGGATATCATGTTATAGTAGCTAACATTTATGAGTGTTTAATATATGTCCAGTGATCATGCACTTTCTATACATATAGTATTCAATTTAAGTTTTATAATATTGTTATGAGACAGGTTATTATCATAGTTATAAATGAAGAATATTTGACTCAGAGTTAATAATTTGCATAATGTAGAGCATTAGTAAGCGGGTAACAGTGAGTCAGGCTTCCTCTAAAAGCCACCAGTGAGCTGCAACCAGAGGCAGCTCTTGTGAAATATTGTAAGCACAGAAGAAAGATCTATAGTCTAAGTAGTTGTTCTGAATCACTCGAGGCAGAATTCTGCAGATCAATCATTCTGAAAAGCAAGTATCTTCAGTGACTCTTCCTCAAAAAGAAAAAGTCAACTGGACATTGAATTATAGTTTCCTAAGCATGAGTTTTAATGTTAAATGAAATTGATGCTGGCATGTGAAACCATGCACAGTTATACAGAACAGTTACTAAAACAAAGGAAAAAGTTTTGTAATTGTTATACTTGGGAAAAATATTTTTCAAAGACTGTACATAGTTTAACCCGTTAAGGAGGTAGTAATATACTTATGGAGATACATGTGTGTTCATCAATACTTGGCTTAAGAGTTTGCAGCATCTTTTACATAAAACACCCAATAGAATTATTTTCTCAGAAGTCTTAATAATTTTAAGTCTCATGCAACTTCATTGTGCAAATGAGCAAAAGGCAGGCAGGTTCACTACATATTCCCTGTAGTGTATTCCGGGTCATCTACATATGCCCTCCAGGTCATATATAATGAACATATATAAATATATACGCACATGTGTGTGTATTTAAATAAACATGGAGATCACAATTTTGAACTTTTCATATGCCAATTTATATCACAAGAAAGATTTTAGGAAGAATTGTATATAAAAAGCAAAAACAATGTTATCCATTGCTTTGTTTTTAATTGTTTTAATAACCTAAAGTCAATTTCAGTCTGAAAGTATTGAATGAAAAATCCCAGAAATAAACAACTTCTAAGTTTTACGTTGTGTTGCATTCTGAACAATGTGGTGAAATCTTCCCCTTCCTCTCATGTATTTATTCTGTACACACTCACCATTCACTAGTCACTGAATAGCTGTCTGGGTTAATAGACTTATTGTGAAGGTGCTATAGGGCTTGTCTTCAAGGAATCAGTATTTTATTTAATAATGGCTCCAAAATAACAAGAATAGTGCTGCTGACAATTCAAATGACAGAGAAAAGCCATAAAGGGCTCATTTTAAGAGAACATGTGAAATTTGTTAAGGGCAGCAAAAGACACCAAAGTTTACAGTAGTAACAAATTTTCTGTCCACAAAATTATGAAAACAAGAAATTTGTTCTAGATTTGTTATCACACCTTAAACTGCAAAAATTATGACCACGGTGCATGATAAATGCTTAATTAAGATGGAAAAAGTAATAAAAAGGTTTTGTTCCCTCTAAAATTTATACATCTATTGGGGGCCTTGGAACATAAATCAGGGGGAAAGTAGCATGGAGAAGAAGGGACAAAAAAGATAAAGCATAGCAATGAAGACAGGAAAAGAAAGAGGATCAGTGAAGTAAGTTACTTATTTAACTTGCTGGATGGAGAAGCTCACAGCGATTGTCATGTCAGATATCTATAAATACTGAACTCATTTATTGATATCCTGTTTTTTTCTCTATCATGCCCATGACCAGTATCTCAATTAAAGCAAGTAGAAAGTCTTATGGATCTTATTTTTTGTATAGTACTCATTCCATTGCTGTAATTATTTTTTTTTACTTCTGCCTAACTAACATTATGCATTAGCTCTATTTTGCCCTTGGGGAATATGCCCCAAGATCCACATGGCTGCCTGAAACCTTGGATATTACCAAACCCTATGTCTACCATGTTTTTTTTTTTTAAATTTATATACAGAGATGTGATAAAATTCAATTTATAAGGAAAGTTACTAATTATAGTAACAAAATAAAATAATCTAAACAATATACTGTAATAAAATCACCTGTATCACTTCTCTTGCATGTTGGAGCCATTGTTGAGTAAAACACATAAGCAGTGTGATAACTTCACAGTTGCTCTATTAAACAAGATGGTTGCTAGGTGGCTAACAGACAGAGTATCCAGTGTAGATACTTTGGACACAGAAATTACTCAGATCCCAGATGAGATGAAATAGGATAGCAGAGTTCATCACACTATGCAGAGTGGCATGCAATTTAAAACTTATGAATTGTTTATTTCTAGAATTTTCCATTTACTTTCTTTGGATCATAGTCAACTTCTGACAACTGAGACCACAGGAAATGAAATCTACAGAAAACTGAAACTTCAGAGGGAAAAATAATAGATAATGTGACATTTTAGGACATAGGATGTTCTACTTAACTTCATTTTCTCAGCAACGAACTCTCATATATACAATTAGTCCTTGGCTAATATATACTGAATAAGTAAGTACATACCTAAATGAGTGAAGCAAAGAAAGTGGTTAACAAAGTGTCACATGCATGTGTAATCTCCTAGGATAAATGATTTAAGTATGAAAGGTTCTAGGAATTTGTGATCTGGACAAGGAAAAAGATATGACCACAAGGTGGCAATAGCACACATAGGCTTTAGTTTGGAACCAGTTTGACAGGTTTGCTCAAATCCTTTATTTCTTGGAACTTACTAAACACTACCATCTCGGGACTATCATTCAAAAGAGGAAAACAGCAAGGACTCTCTTAGGAAAGAGGAAGGAAAAAATGAGGCTTCACTGTCTAGGCGATGCTCCTTGGAAGAACACAGTGAGTCTCAGGAAGTTCCTAAGGGCTCCAGTGGCTTGGGGTATTTTCAGTATAGTGCTTATTTGTACCCTCACACCAATAGGTACCAGCTTCTGGTTTGTGAGGTATGCCACGCAGGCTGGCTCTAACTAGCTAAAGATCTGTTTACTTTGGACTATGTTTAAAACAATAGGTCTGTAAAACTTTGAGGTTAAATGTAGACATTTAAGCTACCAGAACTTACCCTGCTATAAAGAAATAAATATCCTACTGACTAATGTATGAGAACCATTTCTGGCTCATTTATATACTAGTAAATGAATGTAATATAAGAAATAATTTAAGTATGTTTATTGACTTTTACCAGGTTTTATTTTATGTGAATTTCTTCAAGCATAATGAGCTGAAGTATTATATTACACTAAGAAACAAGTTTATACCACTATCTACTCATACAAATTAAGGAGCATTTCTATTGTTTGAGTTTCAGTAAAATCACAATTGAATAATAAATAATTTCTATAGATTAAGAAATAAACTGTTAGCCTTTTTCATAAAATTGATTACAAAATAAACTCTCCCACTTTTGTTAATATCAAGAAAAAGAATATTAAATGGTGAAGTTAAAATGAATTAAACCCTCTGAAGAAAAATAAATTGTAATTGCATTTTCTTTTATTACCATTCTATTCATTAGAGAAACTCAGTTCTGGCTTCTCTGATAACACAGTTTATTATTCTTTTCAATATCATTTGAGTATGTATAATCATCCTTAAACAGATAATGTAACATTGAAAGCAAGAGTATACAGCTGTATTATCTGTCTTCCCACAGAAGGAAATTATATTTATGGCACTTACTGTAAATATATATGTCATGTATGTCACGGCTATCATTAAGGATGTCAGATGTCATACAAACTAACAAGGTTAAACATCTCAGGTTCTAGCTAAGCACCATGCAGCTCAGGTGCAGGAAACTGGTGATTGATGCAATCTCTGCAATAGGCTTCTGTTTGGCTTTCTGGAGTAGGAGATCTATGAACTATTAGCGGAGTGGAATATAGTGCTCACTCCATAACTTATGGACAGTGTACAGGAGTGACAGGATAGACAGCACACATCCTCTTCCCAAATGAGAGGGATGGCAAGAACACGATCTGTACTACTCTATGAGCATTTTTAAAGTCCCTCCCATAGTGGTCATGAGGATGGAGAGTCTTGACTCTGGAGGGGGCTTTCTTATCCTACTTCTCTTGTCCCTAGACCCACTCTCAGGCATTCCATTCTCTTCATCAACCTTGACCACATCGAACACAAACACTATGAAACATGCCTTACTTTGACTCTATGGGGCTTCTCTTCTCACTTCCTATTTATGGAAAGTTGGTAACCAAAGTGCGACTGTATGTCTTGAACAGGAAGAACACCTTTTATTACAGGTTCCTGTGGACCACAAAAAGTGCCGCAGAAACCCCTGAGAGTCTCATTCATTTATGTATAGTGAGTCTCATGTGATGATCAATCTGTTTACAGTTCTTTTAGTGACATAATTCTCCAATATACTGTATTGCTTTTCTTTCTTTTTCCATATCTCAACTTTTTAGATGTAATAATGGCTTCATTGAGAACATGACTTCTTTGAAATATAAATCTACAATATGATCTTTACCTTGAATTATTTTCTTGTTGAAATATTTATAGGATGCTTCATCCTTAATTTGATATTTGTCCTGAGACATCATAATGAGCTCAGCAATTTTTTTTTTTTTTTTAGGTTTTTTGAGACAGGGTCTCGCTTTGTGGTTCAGGCTGGCCCTGAGCTCATCCTCAAACTCACATCACAATCCTCCTGCCTCTGCCTCCCGAGTGCTGGGATTACAGGCGTGAGCCACCACGCCCGGCACTGTGGTATGTGGTACTGGTTGCTGCTGGGTGTGGGTCTCCACACCCAGTATTG
>PVIR01038297.1:0-14624 GCA_004026965.1 Petromus typicus
AAAAAAAAAAAAAAAAAAAAAAAAAAAAAAAAAAAAAAAAAAAAAAAAAAAAAAAAAAAAAAAAAAAAAAAAAAAAAAAAAAAAAAAAAAAAAAAAAAAAAAAAAAAAAAAAAAAAAAAAAAAAAAGAAAAGAAAAAGAAAAAGAAAAAAAAATTACAAAGATAAATAAATAACAGATGAATTAATCATTGTGCTTTAAAAATATTACATTCTTTCATAGCTTGTACGATTCTCTTGTTTCAGTATGAAATATAAAGGTGTTAGAATTATAAAGAAAAAAATAACTCCTCTTGTTAAGTTACAAATTGTGTAAAGAAAAATATTTCTAAGTTGCAGGGATGTAAGTCAGCAGTACTACACATGCCTGTGAAGTGTGAGGCCCTGAGTATGACTCCTGTTACCCTTCGCCCAAGAAAGATTTCTAGCCAAACAAATACTTTAAAAAAGTAAAACACTTTTAAATTTTCACTTCATTGTATTAACTAAAAAAATTATTTGAAGAAATTTTTTTTTTTTTAAGGTTTTTTGAGACAGGGTCTCGCTTTGTAGTTCAGGCTGGCCCTGAGCTCAGCCTCCAACTCACATCACAGCAATCCTCTTGCCTCTGCCTCCGGAGTGCTGGGATTACAGGCGTGAGCCACCACACCCGGCACTGTGGTATGTGGTACTGGTTGCTGCTGGACGTGAGTCTCCATGCTCACTATGGTATGTGCTTACTGGGGAATCGAACCCGGGCCCTTCCACTTGCAAGACAGGTGATGGAATCACTGAGCTAACTCCCCGGCCCCCTAAGAAATCTTGACTGTTAAAGAAAATAAAAATAACTTTGAGGGTGTTGATCCACAATTTACAACATATAATTATCATAAAGAAATAGAAGGAATTTAAACATTCTTACTTCATAGCATTTATTAGCTTGGATTGACTACTGAGAAACTGTAATCATTTCAAATTATTTCAACTTTTGAATGATTTCCAAATATGTAAAGTGAATATATTGATAACATACACTTCAGAGAGTTAGAGGTATAAGATAGAAAACTAAATATAAAGCTTTCAGAAGAACATCGTGCATGGTGAAGATTTAATACATATGGCTTTACAGTGTTAACATTTTCATCTTTTGAAAAAAAACTGTTTTGTCACTTTATCAGAAAGATGCCACAAGAAGTATGATTTCAGGAAAAGTATTAATATGATGTCAGATCAAAACAGATATGATTGTCCTTTTGCCACCTGTGTGAAACTCCTCTATGAAAAGGAGTGAAGACAATAATCCTATACCTTATGAAAGTCCTCTAATTAGTTAGTACAGTGCAGACCAAAGCTTCTGATTATGAATCAGTGTATCTCCATTGACATGATGAGATTCTTTACTGGAGTAAACATCTGTGTCTCATAGCAAATTACCAATCAATTTATTGGTAAAATAAAACTTTGAATTGGAAAGGAAGTGGGTGTGTTCTAGGTTATTGAGATTTGGAGAACAGAGTGGGGAAAGGTGGGGAGGAAATCTAGTTCTTAAAATAGTACTAGAATTAACATATGTGAGATAAGCTATTATCTAAATTTAACCACTGTATGTGAAGAAAGATATCTTCTGGAACTCACAAAAGACTATATCTGTGGGTTTTAAACTTAGTGTTGAATTCTGTTATGAGATGGGGGCAGGGTAATTTGGGAGCATAATAGAAATCTTTGCCATTCATCTGTAGATGGGGCATAATACACAATTAGAGATAAGGCTGTAGAGTATGTAGAATGTCTTTCAAACAAAACCTCTAATTTACAAGAGTAGGATGGTAGATAACTACAGACTGATTGGCAGCTACTTCCTCCTCAAAGTTACTGAAAAATCTGTAAGGTTCATAGAGGTTTTGTGATACTTTCAAATTCTGCTTAGCTTAGTATAGGGAGATCAAATTATAACTTTTGTGACTCCTAGATTGATATATGTATCCTTATGCATCATAAAATTTCTTTTGAAATTTTATTTTTATGTCTACAATGTTTATTGAGTTTGTCTATATCTAGAAAATGTAATAATTTGGAAACTAACCTATCATGTATATTATATTGTTAAAAAAGCAGGATTTACTATTCCATGGTAATTCCAAGCAGTCCATTTTTTTTAATATCTAGAAAGCTAAGGTTTTTCTTATCTTCTTTGTAAATCACAGCTTTTATCCACTGCTTATATACTTGAAATTAAAAAGCAGTCTATTAAAATAGTAAAAATGAATATAACATTTTTACATTCATTCCTTTTAGGGGTTTCCGTAGTGTAGTGGTTATCACGTTCACCTCACATGTTCATTCCTCTTTATTTGCCCCAATGAATATGATTTCAAGCAGTCACATTGAAGAAAAATTATGTGCTTAAAAATTGTTCATAGCACCGACCACATGTGTTTCCTTATTTGTAACTCCTTCTCAAATCAACTTTAATAAATAACCCAGGGTATTTCCTGCCAATCACTATAACCTATTCTCAAGGAAATGACCCAATTTCTTAAGGACTCATCAAATTTCCTGTTCACAGAGTTATGTCCAGATTCATCTTGTGAAACTGCCTTTTCATCACAAAGCACTTCCATATGATGAATTCTGACAAATGAAAATTTTATCTTCTCTGAGCATTATAAGTCCAAAAGACGGTTTGGACACTAGATAATTGAAAAATATCCAAACAGGATATTTACACACTTTCCAGTATCTGTAGTTGTCACAATATGCTGTTTATGATTTACTTTAGTTTGTAACTTATATGAAATTTCACAAGATTTACTCCATACATTATGTTTCACATTTCTTTAAAGTATAGAACTATGTTAGCAATGATTTCTGTTTACCTAAGTCACAGGGAATAATGTGTTTACAGAAAATCAGGTCCCGCCCAATTTGGAGCAGATGGAGGGAGCTAACAACCGTTCTCGGGAATTGAATGAACTGATCCCCAAGTGGGATCATGAAACACAGTAAGAATTTCAATCAGTTGCTTTTTCTTTTGTAACAGCTGAATAAAAAGAGAATTGTATGTGTGACAATTTTTGAATTTTGAAAATATACACAAACCTCTGTGTGACTTTACAAATTTGTTGTTAATATATTTTCAGATCAGAAGCAGCTGCCTGAATAATTATCCTTTGCATTTCATAGAGGCAGAGAATCCTGAAGGTGGACACTATCCACTTGCCCCTTCCAGTCCACCTCTCATCATTCTCTTCGCTGCTTAGTGCCTATTGGAGATGACACTTGTGGCTCACAAGCTTCTGATCTCTGTTTGCTGCAATGAAGAAGGAAAGGTTCAGCAGATGACAGGACAAGAGAAAATCCTGGCCTCACAGGTTCCTCCTCTGGAAAACATCTTGGAGATGCAACACCTCAGTGGTCAAAGGGCATCACCTGCATTTCTGTATAGATAACTGCTCCCTCTTTCACCATATTAGTGGGCATGAGGGCTGCCAAGCTCAAACATTTTTTCTCATTTTCTCATTGTACATGTGTACAGTGCACCCAGTTTATACTAGTTTTGGTGAATGTGTGCATGTACCTATTGCAGCTCCTTTAACTCTGAGCATTGGGTATTTTGTCTCAGCAGAGAAAAGTAAACAAGACAGATCTATAGTGTTTATATCCTTGGTCATTAGAGAAATACAAACTAAAACAGCACTAAGATTCTGTCTTGTACTAGAAGCAATGATAATGATCAAGAAACAAGAAAGATAATGAATTCTGGTATGGTTGTGCTAATAGTGTATCCTTTGTACATTAATGGTGAGAATGTAAGCTAGTAGAAGCACTATGGAAATTCCTCAAAGAACTGTGATTAGAAATTCCATATGACCAGTTTTCCCTTCTCTGAGTATCATCCTAAATATGTTAAATACTGGCAATAACAATGTTTACAGCACCACACTTCACAATGGCTAAGTCCTGGAAGCAGCTTTTATATGCATCAACAGATGACTATATAAAGACAATGTAGTATCTTTGTATAATGGAATGCTATACTGCTGTAAGAAGGACAAAACTGAAACTTTTGTAAGGAAATGATACCAGTCTTTTGGCAATGTCCATCCTTTCTGTGACTGACCTTTGTTCTCGTGTGCTTTTAGAAACAGTCCTTTGTACACCAGCTCTGTAAACTGTCAAATTTCAGTGTGCCACCTTTTTCTGCCACATTACCGACTGATGTGACTCATTTTTACTTGTCTCTTTTCTCTTCTTTATTTGTATATAACATAATGTTCAACTTGTGTTGTGATTTGAGTCAAGATGCCCCCCCCAAGCCTCCTGTAGTCATGGGTGGTTCTTTATTAAGAGGTGGCTGAATGTAGAGTATGTCACGCTGGGATTAAGGTTAAGATTACTAAATCAGTCCCTTGATTGGCTTGTCACCACCCTGTTCCCAGTAGCCTAGACAGAGTATAAAATGGGCAGAATGAAGCTACTGGGGTCTCTTGCTTGCTCTGCTGTCTGCTGCCTGCCATAAACTATTTTTCCACTGCCATGGCACTCTACCTTAGAACCACTTATTATGGACTGAGCCCTTCACAAACTGTGAGCTAAATAAACATTTACCACCTTTTAACTTGACTGTCAGGTTTTTTTAAATCTCAGCAAAGAGAAAAGTAACAGATACATCATTTTTCCCAGTCCCACATGTTACCACCTGTGTGTAGTCATGGGCAAGTGTCCAGCATTATCTTCTTTCTTCTCTCACATCTCTAGACAGCGTGGATATTGAGGGTGATGTAACACACTTTCACAGAGAGCATGGGCCCTTTTCAACCCTGAGTTCCCAACAAACTTCTAGTTTACCTCTTGTTTGTATTGAAGATGGGATAAAACTAATCTCTAAACTGTTCCAAGCACATTCTTGCTTATGCAGTTCAAGTAAATACTCCCTTCTTCCTCAGATTTGTGTTCTTGGTCATTTCCATTTTTCTGTCCTGGGCGATGAACTCAAAGAACTTCCAATGAGATGTATCTCCAGCCTGTATTATTTTGTTTTGTTACTGCTGCTGCTTCTTTTGTTTTGTTTTGTTTTGTTTTGTTTTGTTTTGTTTTGTTTTCAGAATTGGAAAGAAAATAGCCAATTATTTTAGTGATATGTGAGTAATGACTCTTTGATCTTCAAAGAACATCTGTCTTTTATATTCATTAGAAAATGGACTATCATTTATTTCAGACACATCATAAATAATGTATATATAAAACTGCAAAAACACCTTTCTTGTAGACTTGAATGAAAAAATAAAAAGTTTGGGATGAAAATATAAAAGCAACAGAGACATCCAAGTATTTCTGATGGTTACACAAACTGTTTGCACAGAATTCTGAAGGTGACTATTCCAAAATAATATGTGCCCCATGGAAACGGATTTTACAGTGATTGACATGATTCTATGTTTTAAAATTCATCAATTCTTTGAGTTTTGCCATCAAATTTATCAGGACTGCACCTTCTTTTGAGAAACGTAAATTATAGTATAGATATTACTCATTATTACATTTTAAAAGAAATGTATTACTTATAATTTAACTATATAGACTAGTGAGTAAAGTTCATCCTCTTTGCACCCTTAAATATTGACACTTAGAGTACACAGATCTTATTCACATAGAGTCCCTTCAGAGTTAAGTGTAGCAAAGTGATTTCAGGCTCAGCTTTGATTAAAATAAATTCAGATCCTTAACAGAAGTTTAAACAAAACAGTCTTTTGTCTTTTAATCTGTAGTTCTGTTTAATTTTTACCTGAATCTTCCCACCAGGCAGTAGACAGTATTGAAATACTCTGAATGTCAACACTATTTCCTTTATTATCATAACTTCCTGCTTACCTCATACCTGTACCTGCTATATTTCTTCATCCAGAGCAGTCTGCCTAGGCTTTCAGCTGTCATTCAAATGGCACATCTTTAACTTAATTGGTAGAGACTTAAACAGTACTCTTAGGGCACTGAAGAACAGGTCTACACCACTTAATGCTTGAGTTTGAGGTTTAATCTGAGGTTGAGTGCTATCCTGCTCTGTTTGAATCCCTCAGTTCAATCCAGAGTATTACAAGAGATGTGAATTAACTCTAGTGCTTGACTCATCTTGTCCTGCACAAAAATCTTGGAAAAAGTAATGTATAAGGAAACAGGTATGTGACATGTGACTTAGAAAAACAGAATTTAAAGAAGAGCTATTACATTAACATTTCCAGGTCAGATTTGTATTTTACCTATAAATCTCACATAGCTTATAACAAAGCTCATAATGCAATCTTTTCGATTATAATGTACATTATCAAATAACACAGTGACAATATCATCAAGTTTACATCACGGTCATATTGTTCCAAAAAATGAAACAAGTAGTTTTGCAATTGAGCTCTTACTATCTGTTTGGCTTTATGCCAGGAGAAAGATAAGTGTCCTAACTTTATAATCACAAGGTTCTACTAGAAGGGGTGACAGATGGACAATTAATAATTGATAGACAGTTATGCAGAGTGTTCCATACTGGGTAGGTAACCATATCTGTCATTTCCCATTCTAGACAAAAATATACTGTGAGTTTTCTTCAACAAAAAAATGAGTAGAAGCATTTCAGAAACATCTGTGCTAATAAATTTAGTACAAATGGGAAGTCAGCTCTCGGTGTTACAGTACACATGTATGTCATTGACTGTCCTCCATGTGCACCCCCCAAAGATGCTCATTACAATCACTCTGAGAATTTCACTCTAAACCCTTACTTTTACACATTTTTTTATTCTCTGAGCAAGATGACAGCACTCACAGAGTCCACCTCTTTCTGCATTTAGAGATTGTAACCCTGCAGCCGAATACATCTGGGGGAAATGCCAACTCGCTTCACTTAATTTTATTATCCTTAACCTCAGCTAGCCCTCCTGCTGTCCAGTGACCATGAAACATGTCCATTTCCTGCTCCTTCCCTTTCTCCTCGTTGACTGTTTCAATTTCCTTCTACTTTGGCAGCCATTCAGAAACAATGCCCTCTGTAATTCTTGGTTTCTAACCTTGTTCTCTACTTAACCAAGAATAAGAAAGTATCCTGAAGATAAATCCTAAGCATTCTGAACTACTTGAAGTGCATATTTGCAGTTCCAAAATTTCCAATTTTTTAAATGATTTTTTTTCCTCCATAGTCCTCAATCCCTTCACCTGACATATTGATTGGGAAAAGAAAGAAAAATATTTTTGCCTCTTTCACATTTCATGTGATTAAAATTTTTCCAGTAATATGATAACTGCACGGAACTATAGAACAAAGAAGAAGTTAGGAAGATAAGCACCTACAGGAAGTTTGTATCACTGGTCAAGGGAGGAGTGGATTCAGAAGACATTCAACCCACATCCTGTTGATCAGAGCATCAGGGGGCAGGGTGAAGCTTCGCCGTCAATTTTCAGGTGTCTCACCTGGGTGACTTCATCACAGTGAAACCTGAAGGTGTTTCTCCATCTATGGTGTCCATAAATTTTCCAGAACCTTCCAGCCCAAGAAATGGGACTCCTTCTGAGTTTTTAATTTGAAAGTTCTCAAACCCAGATCAGAAAACTTCATGCTATAGCAATCTGCTTCAGGTAGTTGGAGATCTAAATTTGGAAAAATGTTGCCTTCCAAAATTTCAGGTGGCATGTTAACTGCTTTCATTTTCCTGTATTTCAAATCTTTATGGAGAAAAACACTCTTCTCAGAATCAAAAAAAAGCAATTCTGGGTGGAAATTATCATCCCAATGGTCAACTTATTTTCCCAGATGTAGTTTGAACTCAGAGTTTAAAATCTAGTGAAAATTTAATATGAATCTGAGTTCCTTAGATAATTGGAAAATAAAAGGTAAATGTTTAATGAAGATGCTTACAAATACAGAAATTTTACCGATGCTCTTGCCTTACCTTGACTAGTCACACAGTGGACTCTGAGCTCAGAAACCCAGAAGCTACAGTGACGCCCAAGAACTTTAATGTACAAATAACGGAAGTACATAAGTGACTATGGGGAAGAAACTATTTAGACTCCGCCCACCTCAGCCTTCCCAGGTTCCAGGGCAGCATAACTTGTGATCTGAATACTTCTCATTCCCGACATATGTTGGATCAGGGCTATTGCCTCTTTCATTAAACCGTGCTCTATTCCTTGATAATTTTTGATGTCACACATCACAGTATTTATCGAGGTTGTTTCAGGGGCTTTAATCTTTCTTAAAGATTTAACATTTAAACAGAATTATTTTTCGTTTCATCTCTTCACTGTTGTGAAAACATTGAAACTTTATATTTTTCAACGCACCAAATTTCAGTAAGACTATGGCTACCGAGTGACTGCCCACCTTGATGGCTGCGTCTGAGCAAGCTGTCGTTACTAATCCCTGCGGACATAGGGGTCTCCTAGCAACTCTAACTGCCCCTTCTTAAACTTTCTAGGGTATTTTGACACAGTGCCTTCAGTAAGCTACTCAGATTACACATCAGGTTCATATCAGCTATGACACAGAAAATCACACCTACATGTACACTTCTCCATGTTTTACTGTCTTACTCAACATAAAATATAAAGTTTAAAAACGTAAATAAAAACCACATGATAAACGAAAGGATATCAACTCACAACCGAGAACTGAATTGTGCTTTGAGGTGAATCTTCTTTAAAATATATTTCATCAGCATAGAGTCTCGTGCTCTGTAACTTTGGTATCCAACCGGGAAGAATTCTCCTGGCTGAGGTCCTGTCTTTCCTCTAATAATTTGGCTCTAATTCTTCTTGAATTGAACCCCAGCTGTGCCTTGGGTGGTATTAGTCACTCTATCTCCTGATTTCCTTATGTTTTGTCTTCTTACTATTATGAAATGCAGTCACTTAAATTTCTGTCTTTATCTTCTAGATACTATTTCTCTGCTTAGAGACCAAAAAGTTACAATACCTCAATATTGAAATTGGGCAGCAGATCTATGTTTCTTCAAAGCTGGTAAAAGAAAATGAAGCTGGAGAATTTGGGGGCTAGCAGTGTTTATGGTGATCACCAGGCTGAGGTGGGAATTGTGGGTTATTTCACCAGCAGCTTGGTCTAGGAGCAACCTGTGTACCTGGAACCCACTAAGGAGGTTCCCACCACTGATACTGACTTCTTTGAAGGAGAAATTAAACACCATGTAAAAAAGAAACACCAAATAATCAAGAAAAACAAAAGCAAAAACCACCCGAAATGCATTTATCTATTTTCTGGAGGAGGGCTAGAACTGAGAGTTGGATGTAGCAGGTAAAAGAAGACTTTCGGCTTGTTTTGTGTTGGCTTGGTATTTGCCCAGGCTGGAGCAAAACAGTGTTTGGCTTGAATGTGTGAATTAAAGCAAAAATTATTTTTCACCCTACAGAAGCTATCCTTGATTTGAGGATGTTTACAGAAAATAGTTTGTGATGGTTATTTCTCAACACTAATTCTTTCCAGGTCTTTGACTCTCCATATACACATAAATGGGTCTTACTTTTGGGAGAGATGCTTTTTAGTTATTTGTACCTGAGGAAAGGCTAGATCAAAGAGTATGATAGTATTTTTGTTACTTTTAACACTTGAAATTTGGATGTGAAGCTGTTGTGAATGAAACAAACAAACAAACAAACAAACAAAAAAATAGCCCTTTGTTGTTCAAGACTACAGTTTTGAATTTCTCTTTGAAAAATGTTTCATGATTTATTTCAGTTGAATGACTTCACTTCTACATGACTAGCCTACCCTCCAAATTAGTAAGCTTGTAATAGGTATGTTCCTTTCAGTAAAGCTCTCATTGGGTGTTCTGCATATTTAAGTCATCGAAAGACTGGAGCTTCTCTTCTACTCTTCTACACCAACTTTTACTTTTTCTTTCTATGAAAACTCCCTCATCAAGTATGATATACCATGATCAGTGAATCTGAGGAGGCGCTGATGCGCCCATGAATTTTTCCACATTCAGCTGGAAATCTGCACTGACTGTATTAATGTAATTCTTTTGATGTACACATGGGTTTTTGCTTGTTTATGTGTAATTAAAAGGCCTGTTATGTGCTAAATACACACACATATGAGAAATCAATTCATCCAAACAAGAAGGTTAATTGTGAAAAACTAAAAATAACAATACTCCCAGAATGTGGATAAAAAGAATTCTCATATGCTATAGGGGATGCACATTAGTATAGGTGTATGGGAATGACTTGGATCTTGAGAAAGAAAAACAGAGCTACAGCATAATCCAGCAATTACAGTACCATTATTTAGGGAAAGAAAGTGAAATCTGTATGTCATAAAGAATACACACACACACACACACACACACACACACACACACACACGTTTATTGCAAGCATCAATTTTGAACAGGACAAAGAAAGTGAGATGTGCCTTTGGCCACAGGAGAATGAAATTTTTGACATTTATGACAACAGTGATGGAACTCAGTGAAACCAGGAACAGACGATGCAGCTGGGGCAGAGTTTGACACCTTCTAGATCTCGCAGAAGTGAAGAGTTATTACTACAGTGGTTATCGCCCAAACTTGCAGAGGACACTCAGGAGGGGACAGGATGATTGAATAATGACTACTAAGTTATAGACAATGATTCTGGTGTGCTGTTGCCTAGAAGGGTGACTATATATTTTATATATGCCAGAAATCTGGAAGAAAGAAGTTTGCATTTTTTTACTATAAAGAAATAAATGATTAAGAACATAAATATGTATGGTGTATTTTAAATAGTATAACATATGTATCAAAATACTGTGATTCCTCATTAATATCCATAATTTTGTTTTTAAATTTCAATTAAAAGGAAATTCAATTAAAATTTTAATGTCTTAAAGTCTTTTAAATTCTGACTACAATAAACTCTGTACTTATTCTACTGTTTTTTTCTTCAAGATTGTTCAATTGCAATAGCATACAATT
This sequence comes from Petromus typicus, assembly GCA_004026965.1. Taxonomy (NCBI): domain Eukaryota; kingdom Metazoa; phylum Chordata; class Mammalia; order Rodentia; family Petromuridae; genus Petromus; species Petromus typicus. Next base: position 10,941 of record PVIR01038297.1, read on the forward strand.
TTTGCTTTTTTTTCAAACAGAAAGTTTCCATTCCAAGTGCCTAACAAGTTTGTCCATCTAGGGTTTTCTTCCTAACAATATCTATTTGCATTTCCTGCCTACTTTGTTGAAATTTTGTTCATATATCACCTTATCAGCTGAGCTAATATTAAGCAGCTTTTTACTCAAAAGTTATCATAAGAATTTCCTATTTTATTATCCTCTCTTATACACTTTATTTTTATCAAAGCCTCTATTATATAGTTTATACAGGGTTTGTTCATTTTTATTTTATATACCACCTCTTACGTCTCTAGAAATTTGCATTATTATATTTTGAGATCCAGGAATAATATCAGAAAGTCCTCCTGGGCTGACAGAATCAATATCTGTACTTTGCCAAGAATCTCTTTTATTTGTTTGTATATTAATATTTTAAAGCTCCTGTCTAGGAGCTCCTGGGACTTTATATTTGCATCTGTTTTCTTAAGTGCTGGGCATACAGTAAACACTTAATAAATATTTATTGAATGAATCCCAGCCATCCTACAGCCTTTGAACTTATAGTCACCTTTCAATGGTTAGGATTTCTGGGCCAAGTCAGGAGTATTATAAACTGGAAGTGTACTATGGACTTTTGAGGATAAGAAACAGTGAGGCACCATGAGTGTATGCAGAGGCTCCGTGGTTCTTAGAGCCTGGGGGTCTAGATGGAGACCTTGTTCTCGGTCGGTGGACTGAAAGCACCGTTCTGAAGTGCCACTTTCAAATCAGACTCCTTTCTGCTCGCAGCAGTCTCTATGATCCCTGTGAAAGACTTAGAATTGCAAAACTTCCAAGCACCTGAACTCCGAAAGTTAACAAAATGTATGTTAAGACCAAAATAAAGAATTTATGGTGAAACCTCTAAGCTCAAAAGCAACCGACCTGCAGAAAGTGAATTTTGATTTGAGTTGAAGGAAGCATTTATTGCTTTGCGTGTTCGATGCTGGAACTAATTATCCCATAAATACCTAAGCATGAACACATATGCAGTGATCATCTTAGGACAAAATCAGAGTGGTGAAGCAGATTAAACTGAAATGGAAAAACATAACCATGGGATCATTTGGCAAAGGTGAAAATTTTTCATTTTTATTCAAATTAGTGTATTCTTTACTCTTTGCAAAATGTATTATATCCATCCATGTTTTTGATTTGGACATGTTGATGTTTCACAATTAATTTTGCTGAATGATGTGTAGGTTTAGTGTGAGTCAGATCAGCTGCTGTTCTAGGGACCATTACCTCTATGACCCAGGAATACATTGTCTCTAGACATGGCCACTGTGGAGGACGGAAGGCAGCAAGGCCAACTAGAACCATCTCCGCATCGTGCTAACTTTTGAATATTTTTGCTAATTCCACTAAGAAACATTAGCTATCCAAATAATAGTCTCATCTATATAAGGAAAATTTAAGTTCTGTTGTAGGTGAAAGGGTGAAAATGTATTATTAGTGATCAAAATTTTGATGAGACACTTAGATTTATATTTTGGCTATTGTATATATCCAAGATGGCTGACCTTTCAGAGATGAGTAACCAAACTACACACCAGAACCCATTTGCCTACTTCAAACAGCCAACATTGCAATCAAACCTCAATACTGAGGTTTTAGTTTAGACAAAAACAAATCATACATTAACATTTAATATCTTAAAAACAAGACAAAATGAAAAACAAGTGCCATAGATTCTCCTCCACTGCATGTAGAACAACAAAATTATTTTGAAAGAGATGAAATAAAAAAATCTGAAATCCCTGTGAATTTTCATAAAAACTTCAAGAAAATATAAATGTAAAAGTACTACACAAAAAGAAGCACAATGTATTTATTTAAGTAATACATGAGAAAGAATCACTGAGAGTTCAGCTTCTTGAGCAGTCAACAGAAAGGCAAATTTTCTATATAGATCTGGGGATTATAAATTGCAAATGTCATCTTTACTACATTTTTTAAGACTTGGATTAAGTTGCTTACCCAACTGGAGCCTCAGTTCTTGCATATCAAAAGTAAAGAGTAAAATTCACACCACGAAATCTTGTTGATATCATCCTATAGGAGGAAAAAAATGAAATAATTAAAAATACTGTTTAATTTACATAAAATTTCAATACAAGATCTGGGAAAGCACATGGTGGTATGATTCCAGACAACTTATATTCATTTCCATTCAAATTTTTCATGGGGTTATTTTCTCAGCTCAGGAATGCCTAATTTGAAGAAAGAAACTGTGATGACCTCTTATTCCTGTCACCTGTTACACAGATCATGAAATTGTGGCTCAGTTCTATAATGAGTATCCCCAGCTCCCCAACAACTGGGTGGGAAAACTGAATTGATTAACTTTCTGTCAACTTGGCTGGGCCCAGAGGAGTCCAGCTGTTTCATCAAACATTACTCTGGGTCTTTAGACAGAGAATCTTAACATTTAAATTGCTAAATGTAAATTCAGCAAGTGGAGAATAGATCATTCCAATTTACATAATTGTGCCTTTTCTAATCAGTTGAAAGCTCCACTGAGATAGAGGTGAGGATCACCAGAGAAAAGAGCTATTTCTGACGGACTACATCCAACTTGGGAAATCAAAGTTTACTTGTCTTTGGACTCAAACAGAAACAATGATTCTTTCTGAATTTCTATCCCTCTGGTCTTCAGATTGGGGGTGTACTTTCTGCTGGACTTGCTAGCATAACCTGCAGGTCTTAGGACTTGTTATGCTCCTTAATTTTCCATGAGTAAATACCAGAGGTTGAATCTTCTGTACGGGTGATCCTCGCTATTTCTAGGTGATTAGTTCCAGGATGCCTCATAGATTACAAAATACAGGAACACCCAATTGCTTTGCCCCAAATAACACAGTATTGCAATATGACATTTATATACTCTCTCATATGCTTTAAGTCATCACTAGAAAATTTATAAACCCTAGTGAAATAAAGATGTTATAAATATAGTCATCATACTGTATTGATGAAAGAATAGCCTGATTAAGTTCAGTAAAGATGCAGTTTGGCCAGAATAATGTTTTCTCTGTAGTGATACAAGGCAAGGTACAGAACTCACTGACGTCACCTGTGTACTGTGAATAAAAATATGGTGAGCCACCAAGAGACACTCAACAGACACGCAGGCTAATAAAATATATGTTGTATGTTCATGCACCTCACATGGCTCTGGCACCAGGTGACTTCTGGATCTTCCATAATGTCACAGGAGTCATGGAAGGTGAACATTTTGAATCTGTGCAGGACTCCGAGGCAGCCATGACAGCACAAGCACCGATGCTCATGAAGGAAACTTGCAGAGCTGCCTCACACAGGGACAAGGATGGAGGGATAAGAGCACTGAAAGCAAAGATCAATATTTTTAGAGTAGTTAACAGCAAAGTGTCCTTTAGGGGAAAAATATTTTAATTTTAAAATTCACTTTAATTTTTTGATCACATCACACATATATCAAATACTCCAGGTTAATCATGGTTACCATATCAGGATTTGTTTCTCTGGAAAAAAAACTCCAGGAACTTGCAATTTTTTTTTAAATTTACTTTGTTTACTCTTTTTTTTTTTTTTTTTTTAAACAGGGTCCTACTTTTGTAGTTCAGGCTGGCCCTGAGCTCAGCCTTGAACTCACAGCAATCCTCCTGCCTCTGCCTCCCA